>OX438743.1:42266939-42504439 GCA_949316235.1 Oegoconia quadripuncta | reverse complement strand
AACAAACATTAAACGGAAACTATGTGCCAAAGGCTATTATAAAATTTCTGACTATCTGAATGATAAGAATGCGTGGACATGAACCGCTCGGCAATATCCAGTATATTTTATTCTTATTTTTCTTTGTCGAATCATAAAATTTTACAATTAGGTATTCTAAATTGTATTTATATTGATTTATTTAAAAAGAGCAACCCTGGAGTTTCTTGCTCGTTCTTCTCTGGGAAGACCTAGGCCTAGTGAATGAGCGATAACTGTATGTCATGACGATTTCAAATGTTATTCTTATAACTTACGAAATAAAAACATTTTTGATTTTGATTTGTGTGTGGAAGTCCAATGATTTTCGGCTGAATTCGACTTATGGTTCATAGAGGAAAGTTGTTCGTAATGAGGAGTGGAGTCATCAGGAATTACACGAATTTAATTTCACACTATATAACGGTGTAAGTAGTGACGCGATGATCTTATATATAACTAACTATATATCTGTAGTACGGTAACTAAATCTCATTTTGTACAATAGCATTAGCCGAAGCCGTTGGCAAGGCCTCAGCGAACCTACTTAGTTCATAACAAGATTACCGGAACAAAGAAAGCCATGTAGATAATGTCAGTACACATATATGCGTATATATACGCGTAGCTCGAATTATACATACATAACGTGACGACCTTTATATGGGGTGGTCATAGATATATTAAACACATACAACAAGATACCTAAATCTATTAGAGATTCGGGCGATTTAAACATATTTAAGAACGTATTATATAAATTTTTAATCGATAAAACGTATTATACTATCAAAGAATTTTTGAATGACAAATTCGTATAAATTGTTCCTGGCTAGATTACGGATAATTAAAAAGTTCAAATTTGACTATCGTTGCTATATAAAGGTTTTATATTTTTGTTGCCATATACATACCTACCTAATTATAATATTACATGATAACATTATTAATATGACATAAATGATTTAATACAACTTTTCCATTTTTGGTGTAGTTTAAGTAATTAATATAATAGTATGTAGAAAAATTGTTTTGTATGCCAATGTGCGGATCACAGCGCTCTGTCAGTTTCCTATGTAACATCACTTTATTGTATTTTACCTGTGTATCACAAATAAATTATTTGATTGATTGATTTTGATTGATTGAAACATACGAGTTTGGGTTTTCCAAGTATAAAAGTTGTAACTTGAAACGTAGATGTTTTTTGCTGGCTTAGTCGCCTTTGATGACACCCACAGGAAGAGATGGGTTGGTCTTATTCATTTGTAGTCCAGTAAGTATACACTTTTTACTTCCTATAATTTTAAAGGCCGTGATTTTTTACACATGGATAGAGTACCTGTCAGTGATAGAATAAAAAAAATACTTGCTTTAGTTATAATATACATATTTAGTAATAAAACATAGACTATATATATTTTAAAATTACCACTGTGAATTACATTGCGTCGAATAATATACATAGAACCCCTGTTAATTATTTTTTTTAAAATCGAGCAATAACTTCTTTACAATTATGAAAAATTTCCCCAAGGGCAAATATCACGATTCAACAAACTATTTTTAGAAAATATAAAGTAGCTATTGATTAATTTTTTTCTATCTACTACAACGCAATGAAGTGCACAGCGGTAACTTTAATTTAATATTGTAGGTTTTATAACTAAATACCTACACTATACCAAAAGCAAACTCCTGATCCGTTAGAAAATATTTTTTACAATATCACTGATAGGTATTCTGTCTATGTACAAAAAATCAGGGCCTTTAAGATTATAGGAAGTTACACCCCTATCTTGACTGGACTATTGTGCCAAAACCACATGGCAATTGTTATCGTATCAAAAAAAATACAACAAACTTGTCCTTTTTAATCTAGCTAATTAGAGGCGTCACATAAGCCAATAAAATTTCCACATCAAAAAGTTTTGAGTACGTCTAGCTTGGCTCAATGTAAGCGATATAATTTGACGACCTGTTTGGTGTAGTGGTTAGAAAATCTGCTACTATACCAAATGGTCGCGGGTTCGAATCCCGCTAGGGGCATATGTTTGTATGATGAATACAGACATGTGTTCCCGAGTTATGGATGTTTTTCATTTATACGTGTATTTATTTACAAAAAAAAAATGTATAAAAAAAATGTATTTGTGTAGTTTATCAACCATCTGATATCCATAACACAAGCCTAGATGCTTTACTGTGGACCTAGATGGCGCTGTGTGTTTGTGCAAAGACATTTATTATTTATTATTATTATTAATGTTTACACATCAGAGGTCGCGGGTTCAATTCCCAACGGGGTATATATTTAGTACTCGGTTTGGTTTGTGGTAGGGTATTTTTAAAAGCCCGTCTAGCTAACGTCTTAAGTATCTAAGTCAGACACTAAGCAGCAGTTCTCCAGAAGAAATTCATCCTTCGATAGAATGTTCGAACACACTCTCACAGGTTAAGTTACTTTGGTTTGGTTTGGTGGATCAAAAAATGCTACAACTACAACTATACAACCTGAATACCATGCCAGTCGTCATATGTCCACATTGTCCCTAATAATAATAATAAACTGTGGGAAAATATAAAGTAAGAACACTAGATGTTTACATGGCAAATGTATATTTGGAAGTGATTGTCACAGTAAAAGCAGATGTTCTATACTAAAAAATTCAAAATAAAATAGTTCTAATATGGCCAGTATCACATCTTACAACATCCACCCGTAATGACCATATTCAGAAGCCTTAGTAATAACAAACAAACACTGTAACATATAGAAAAACATTGTAACATAAAGTAACTACGCCTTAACTAAACCTATACTATTGATACACCTTTGATGTGCAACTTTCCCAAGACATTTTGTCAACACGTCAGCTAACAGGTCACTGGACTTAGTGTATTGAAGCACAATCACATTTTCAGATACCTTTTCGCGAATAAAATGGTACCTAACATCAATATGTTTCGATCTGCCGTGGTGTATAGGATTATGAGCTAAGTTCTGCGCACTCTGACTGTCACTGCAAATGGTTATACTAGGATATTTAATATCACATACCTCGGATATCAAACGACGTAAGTAAATAGCCTCTTTCGCAGCATCAGTCAACGCCATGTACTCGGCTTCGGTAGAAGACAGCGCCACTGTAGGCTGCTTCTTCGATGCCCACGAGACAGGTCCATTTGCCAGTTTGAAGCAATAACCTGTGTAGGAACGACGATCATGCACACAGTTCGCAAAATCCGCGTCCGTATAACCTACGAGAAGTTCTCCTGTCTTCTTATAAATAATAGAATGATCTATAGTGCCTTTTAGGTACTGAAGTACTCGTTTCGCTGCCACCCAATGCGTGCTGTTATATTTGTTGTTATACTGACTAAGGTAGCTAACAGCAAAAGCAATATCAGGTCGAGTATTGACAGCAAGGTACATTAGACAACCTATTAAATTCAGATAGGCATAATGATTATTCTTACAATCCGAATCCTGAAGAGCACCTATTTTGCTATTCGCCAAGGGAGTGTCGTACTCTTTTGCCTGCCCTAAATTGAATTTTTCTAGTAGGAATTCAATATATGACTTTTGATTGACTCGTATTTCACCATTTTCCGTTGAGATATTTAATCCCAGATAATATTTCAGTGGACCTAAATCTTTTAATGTAAAATATTTTAGTAAGTCACTCTTGACAGCGTCGAATGACTTTTCATTCTGGTAATAAACAATGATGTCATCCACATAGACTGCTAACAGGATTAATTCTGAACCAAGGAGTTTTTTATACACGCATGGTTCGGTAGGTAATCTAATAAAACCTATTTTACTCAACACTTCATTGAGCTTAATATTCCACGCGCGAGGAGCCTGTTTTAAGCCATACAGGGACTTTTGCAACAGACACACTTTATCTTCGTCACCTTTGCTCTTAAAACCCGGAGGCTGGTCCATGTAGACTTCTTCTTGAAGATCGCCATTTAAAAAGGCGGTGTCGACGTCTAAGTGTCGCATCTTCAGGCCCATTTCTGCTGCTAAAGCAATCAAAACGCGTAAGGAGGAATTCCGAATTACCGGAGCGAAGGTTTCATAGTAATCGACACCATGAACTTGATTATAGCCTTTCGCGACAAGTCTAGCTTTATATTTGATTATATCGCCATGGGCATTCTTTTTTAATTTGTAAACCCATTTGCATGGTGTAACCTTCTTATCTGGCCTATTCACCAGAATCCACGTTTTCTTTTCCAGCAAGGCCTGGTATTCATCTCTCATAGCATGATACCAATTATCTCTATCTACTGCATTCACCGCTTGTTGATAAGTAGTCGGTTCATCCATTTGAGAGGATATAGTCTGCATACAAACACAGTTGGCGGCAGTATTGTGGATTTTTCTAGGTCTCAGATTATAGCGTGGTTCTGCAACCTCAACATCAGAATCACTTTCTTCTAATTGTTCTGGTGACGGGGCAAACCCAAGTTGACTCGGCTCAAAGTCGGCAACAATACTTGGTCCAGGTATCGGATCCTCTCTACTATTTGTTGTAGAGTCGATCTGTGAACATAAAGGTAAACGTGCCGGTTGTGGCACATCCACCCGTGATTGAGGACTAAGGAATAAGGGTACACGTGCCGGTTTGAGCGCACCAGGCGCTAACTGGTATTTGACACCCTTTCCTTTTTCCTCTAAATCCCGGAAAGTGTCTTCAAAGAAAACCACGTCCCTACTTTTGACAAGTCGTCTAGGATATTTTGCATCTCGGAAGTAATAACTATTGGGATCGTCAGAATAGCCAACAAAAATATGCTCGGTTGCCTTCACGTCCAACTTCTTCCGATTACAATCGGGGACATGAATCAGAGCTCGACATCCAAAGACTCTTAAGTGTGATAGGTTCGGCTGTTTACCATACCACAGCTCAAAAGAAGTCTTACCTTCGAGAGCACGGTGAGGAGTCCTATTCTTAAGATAGACTGCAGTTTCCGTCGCATCTTGCCAATATGCTGGAGAAAGAGAACTGCCAGAGAGCATAGACCTAGCCTTCTCTATGATCGTTCTGTTGATCCTTTCAGCGATGGAGTTTTGCTGCGACTATAGGGCACTGTCGTCTGATGCTGAATTCCTTCCATCTGTAAGTAATTTGTAAGGTCAGTATTGACATATTCTGTCCCGTTGTCGCTCCTCAACACTTTTATTTTTAATCCCTTTTCTCGCTCCACTAGGGATTTGAAAATACGAAATTTATCCTTTACTTCAGCTTTTGAAGAAATAAAGAATGCAAAGATCATACGAGTAAAGTCATCTATGAAAAATAAGACATACTTACTTCCTTGAAAAGACGTCTCTGATAATGTACAAACGTCAGTATGGACAAGTTCTAAAACTGAAGTTGCCCTTTTATACGGAATCCTTTTGAAAGGCTTCCGACTCAGTTTTCCTTCTACACAGGCCACACATGGTTCCTTGTCAACTGTTGAATAATCTATGCCTACTACCTGGTCCTTTTTTAAGCGATCCATCCCAATGCGGCATAGGTGACCTAAACGTTCACTTCCAAATATACATTTGCCATGTAAACATCTAGTGTTCTTACTTTATATTTTCCCACATAAACACTTAAATTGTTATTTCTATTCTGCAATAAAGAAAATAATTTCTATGTAAACTCTCGCCTGTTGAAACATCCCATCCAAATAGTGTAATAACACGTCATATGTCCACATTGTCCCTAATAATAATAATAAACACTTAAATTGTTATTTCCATTCTGCAATAAAGAAAATAATTTCTATGTAAACTCTCGCCTGTTGAAACATCCCATCCAAATAGTGTAATAACACGTCACATGTCCACATTGTCCCTAATAATAATAATAAATACTTAAATTGTTATTTCTATTCTGCAATAAAGAAAATAATTTCTATGTAAACTCTCGCCTGTTCAAACATTCACTTCCAAATAGTGTAATAACCGTCCTTTGCTACTTCCCTCACACTCAAAGCAGCGAGCTGAGCGCCTGCTCTACACGAACGTTTGCCCTAGATCTCGTTCACTATTTACCGACCCACTTTGTGGGGCACAAATGCATAATGGAGTTGCGACACAGATACAGGGGGTGTGTTAGCGAAGTGACTATTCACGTCGTCTGTTGCAGGGTTATATGAGAAAGATGCGTTTTATACACGTAACAGTAAGAACTAAACGCGGTGTTAGATTCAAAGGGTTTTCAGGGCGACAAATTAATAAAATAAATATCTTTGCACATACACACAGCGCCATCTAGTTTCACACTAAGCAACTAGGCTTGTATTATAGATACCCACGACCTTTTTTGGTATAGCAACAGAGTTTCTAACCACTGCACCAAACAGGTCGTCATAGACGAGGATTTAGTTAAAAAAAAAATCCCTGCCGTGGAATGTTTACGGGCTGATGATGAACATATATAAAAGAAATACATACAGACCTAAATTTAAATTTAAAATTTACTACAAAAAAAAACGGAGTTGCGAAAGCGAGCGATGAGTCTGCTACGAGCTACGCAGGGGCCGAGACCGTAGCGCTGGATTCGTCTTCACAATGGTGTCGATTCATAAAACCTTGGAGGATGACGAGGAGACAGGTTCTTTTGAGGGTTTTCAAATACGTTTTTAGCCATGTTTCAAGGTAATCAGTTAAGCCATTTCGAATATATTTAACTTTTAAAGCTATCTTTTCATCTACTGTACCTGGACGATAAAATCATTTATTCGATCAATCAATCAATGTCGTCGGGGGTTTCCTCAATTGTCAATTTATAGTTATGGAAGTGACAGAACGAAACTGTCATGCCGTCCTTTTTCCACGCTCGTAGTTAAAAAAGGACAGACTAACCCCTATATTTAGTTCGAGACGTGTGCCAACCGAATATATTAATTACGTTCTTTCTTGTTTTATGAATATACCAATAAAAAACTACTAATAATGCAAATCACGTGCGTTTTATTACTTTAACTAGACGTCTTAAATATTATTAATAATATTGTATAACATCAGCAGCTTTTGAGATATAATTGATACAATGGCTTCAGGGAAAGTGTTTTTATGGTGTTAAGGAATTAATTTAAAATTAAATGATCAGAATGCTATGTAAAGTGTCACAAATCATATTTTGCACATCTGCATGCAGATTGAATACATGATTCCTCTTATCAGACCTTATAAACTGTATTCTGGCAAATAAATAATTTCTTTCCTCACTGATCTATTTGAATCATAAGCAAGCAAACTGTCTTATTATTCATAATAATTATCAAATCGCAACCCATAATCTGTTTAAAAGAGCAACCCTAGAGTTTCTTGCTCGTTCTTCTCTGGGGAGTCAGCTTTGTGAATGAACAGAAAATTTAAATGTAATATTAATAGTGACGTTTTCAAGTGATAATTTTATCCTATGAAATAAAATATTTTGATTTGACTTTCTTTCTAAGAGTTTGTCGTATAGGGACTTCAGCGCAGCGCCTACTGTGCATTAGGGTTGTCAACGATTGTTATTATTAATACACTAGCACCTTTAAGCGTATGTGTGTATATCACTGCACTTGCGTTTGGCCTATTTTTTTTTATATTTGTGCAGTCTGTATTTTAAAGAATTCACCAAGGGCCACTGATCACTGACTCTGGTAATTTGTTCCACACTGTAAATGGAGAGAAACTGTCCTTAAGGATCTCCGACTGAACTAAATGCCATAAGACTCAAGGAGCTGAACTGAAGGGTTCTTTATATCTGCACTCGGACAAGTAATCAACAAACTGACAAAAGTCATAAAAAACAAAGTAATATCAAAATTTGTATAAAAGTAAACTATCTAGAAAAGGTTAGCTGGTGAAGCTGCCAGTCACCAACACACACTTTCACTAATCAGTTTCTTTGATAGGAAGTGGTGCTTAGAATTGCTTGCACTTGATGAGAGTGATAATTTGTTACAGTGTCATCTCAGTCCCTTTATTATGTTCCTCACAAATATGCCACTCAAGCTTGGCACGTTGTAGTGACCACACAGGATTTTAAAAGTCTCTATCAGATCACCACGCGGTCTACGCTGTCCAGCACTTGGAGCATGACAGGCGTGTAAAAGCTTATGTCGCGCGACATAATATTTGTCCTGCAAAGCTAAAACTTAGAGCGATTCGAGTGAGAAAGACTCGCCCGCGACATAGTCTCAGTCTCTTGCAGCTGATTGGCTGTCGCTTGACAGCTGTCAACTTGACCGCCAATCGGTTTTGAGAGATGCAGGCTGTGTCGCACGCGACTCTGTGTCACTCGAGTCGCGCTAAGTTGTAGTAGCCCTGCAGCTCATTCGTTTGGACGAAATATACAACTATCCCACTCTCACGCCGCCTCGCGCGCGATAAACGATGTCATGTTACGGGGGCTGAAAGGTTTGGAGTGTTGTACACTATTTCAAGTAGGTATACATTATAATCGATTACGCTAATAGAGTCCGCTAAAATGTGAGTATAACAATAAAATAAATAAATAATTCAGACACTTACACCGATCATCTCCATAGCCTGATGTCTTACGGTATCTTGCTGTGGGGAAATGCCGCGCGCAATCTATCAATTGAGACCTGCAGTGTCACTTAGAGACAGATTTAAAGAGTATAATATTCTAACCTTTTCGTCACAGTACATTTCTTGAAAATCTAATATTATGTCAAAAAAAATATAGCATCATTTAGGAAAAATAGTGATAAACATGATGTCAATACAAGAAATAAAGATAAACTTGCAGGTCACATAAGTCGCCTCCACAAAGTCAGTAATTCATTCAAAGGGTTATGTATACGCTTTTTCAATAAAGTTCCTGTTGATATACAAAATCTTCCTTTCAATAAATTTAAAGATACTATAAAACAGAAACCAGCCCGTTCGCATAACCAGGCTATTTCACAATTAATAATGAAATATTATAATATAAAATAATAATTAATAATTTTGTAATTAAAAACCTTTTTTTTTTTAAAAAAAAAAAAGAGCGACCTCTCTAGTTTATTGCTTGTTCTTCTAAGGGGAAAATTGCCTTTTGAACAAGCAGTAGCTATAAAAATGTAAAATCTGACTATTTTAAGTGTACCCTGTGTTCCTACAAAATAAAGCATTTTTTATTTGATTTGATATAGTCCCAATCTTGCGCCTTAATAAAATAAAATAACGGATAAACATACATAAATATTTATAGAAATATCCAGGGGTCGGGAATAAATGTTCGTATTCATCACGCAAAAAGAAAAAAACATTTACCCAAATATTTGGAGAACTGGCTATCTTATCTCTGACAACCGGAACACAACAATGCTATTAACATTGCTGTTTGTCGGCAGATTTAGATAAGATGGTGGTAGCTAGCCAGGCGAACATTTAAAATGCCCTACCACCAACCAAACCGAGTACTAAACATGTACCCCGCTGGGGATTGAACCCGCGACCTTCGATTCGTAAACACTATGTTGTTTACATTGAGCCAGGGAGGCGGTTAAATATGACTTGTGACTTATATGAGTAAATGTCCGTATTTATCACATCATTTACTAATACAGGATTCAAACCCGCAACCGTCGGTTTCGAAGGCAGGGTCATTCCAACCGTCGCGTCGTTAATTATACCTCAACAGATTGTATAGAACCAATTATTGATGAAATCTACTACAAATAAGTTAAGTATATGTTACGTTTCTATATTATTTCATTAATTTACATATCGCTGTTAGGCAAATACCGGAAAAAATCGGCTCAGTGCAAATAGTGAAACAGTACGGGCATAGTGGATACCGGTCAGCTCTTTCAGTATCTAACCGATAACAAGTGACAAGGACACTAGCGACTACAAGTTACAACAGACGCACAGTATACGTTGAATACAGTAGCGACACGAAAATGTTCTAGCAAAATGTTAGAATAGTTTATTTTCATGAACATGGTACGACATTGGAACCTTCAAGAAACGAGCCTACACCTTCCTCAAAGGCCAGCAACGCATCTGTGACCCTTTTGGTGTTGCGGGTGTCCATGGGCGGCGGTGATTGCTTTCCATTAGGTGACCCGCATGCTCGTTTATGACCTTAGCTAAATTATAGTTCGTTCTGCCATTGAAGGTGAGACAATATTAAAAAATAATATTTAAAAAAATCTCAAAATAATACTTGCATAAGCACCTTAACCAAATGAACATATGTAAATTATAACAATATCCAATGTCATTAATAATGATTAAAAAAAATGACTTAACGTGTGTGTAATGCTGTAAATATTACTTATTATCATATCAGAAATGTCACAAAGTTCATTAAAAAATCCGTATTACTAAGTTATAAAGGTCAAAGCTATCATTACAATGTAAATGAGATAATTGAAATTAAGGGTTTAATAGGTCGAGGGTTGACCATAATCACTTTTATGTTAATTAAAGATGAGGTTGATGCAATAATTGAATTGGAATTGATGGTATTATGCGAACAATCAAAGCAAAGTACAGGTAAATTTAGGTTAAATAAGTTTTTGTTTCACTGTTATTTTATTTTAAAGTTTTTTGCATGTTGTGTTCACATATAAAAGGTTGTACATTTAAATTTAATACCAGCTACCTTAATTGTTAAATGGACTATGTACTGATGTAACAATTGTTGGTGATCCTAAATAAAACATCGAGATATATCCATTCGTATCTCAATTATGAATCCCCAACTTAAGCTGGACCTAGAAAAGAACCTTAAGGAAATATAGGTTATTCTTTTCTAGGTCCAACTTAAGTTGGGCTGGGTGCCTTAAAGGACCTAGTCACTGCCTCGAGTCAATTAGTAAGAAAAGAGTAAGTTAAATACTTTTAAAAACAAGCTTCTAATTACTCCATTATATTATTCTAGTACAAAGACGAGTAACATAGTCTATCAATTAGTTCAAGTGGCAATCTTCTGGATCCTTCTTCAGATTCTCGTCATCAGGTGTAAAAGGAATGCCCAAATTCGCTTGCCATTTGCCACCAGGAAGCTCCAGTCGTTACATCCCGGCTCCATCATCAGATCAGTAGGGTACCATAATATTGCATTGTCATCGAACTTACTTAAACATTTCAAATTCTCAATTAGATACCAGCAAGCAATTTAAAAATGGTTTGCAAAGAAACGGACAACTTACTTACCTACGAATATTGCAAGCGAAATAAAAGCTTGAAGAAAGAAAACAATTACGTCAGGTTAGGGACATGTTATAGAATTATGACACCTCACGCCAATTTTGGGCCACGACCTTTAACCAACCTTCCGCATAAAATGTGAAGGTCTAAAGGCTCGTGTTACAGAACAAGTTTCAAGTCATGAAGCAGAACTCCGAATCTGGCTCTAAGCGATAAGGTAGAGGTCACAGTTCAAGTCGAGAAAGATAGACCCGAATTTTCTTCTCACATTCCTGCCAGCGGAGCATGGGGAGCCTACCATCAGACGATGCCGCGATGGTCCGTTTCTTGGCGCTGTAATTGCTACGCTGTACTAAGTGAACTGGCATAAAGGGGCCGAATTCACTCCAGCTTGCAAGATTGAGCCCACCGGATGGCCAGCGAAATACTGCTTAGCTGGGGTCAAATTAGGTCTCGCAAGGTCTCTGGAGCCCATCTCTCGCGTTCTCGACATTTTTATTTCGATAAAAATTGGCATGCCCATCTCTTTCACACTTACATGCGAGTGCAAAAGTGACAAACCTATAGATGTTTATCGACTTTGATATCTCAATCGCGTGGGAATCACTACCCAAGGTAGTTGTATCTTGTCGGATGTTATACGGGGCCAGGTCTCTGGGCAGATGTTCCTTGTCGGGCGTGATATGGGGCAAAGAGTTCGACCACACAGCCCCTAGACGCCTAATGTTTAATTTATTGTAATTGTGTCAACTAACTGAAGTATGAGGAGGCCGGGGTATCGTATTCTGCTTGGCCATGCCGCGGCTGTTATTTATGTGACCTTGACGGAACCAATCAGAGGCCATGACAGGACTAGCTCGTAACCGATTCGAAGTTAGCTACTATTCAATTAGCCTGATGTGTCAGATATCCCTCGACTGTTATAGCAGTTTGGTCGATGGGTAAAGAAGACTCGTCTGCACACTGAAATTGAGACTTAGCGTGTAACGAAGGGATCGGGTCTTCTCTGGTGATCCAGGGAGATCTAACAAATGGGATTTACTTGAATCGTTTGCAGGTCTTGTTTGTCAGCGTGGTTTGTAATGAAAAAGGTCTTAAATGCCATAGTTGTGGATAGAGGTGGAGACCACATTCCTACCGTATCTCGTTCACTTAGGTCCCCCTCCCTTTTCTTATAGTTGTAGTTACCTTAACCTAAGTGAGCGAGATAGAAAAATCAAGTAATAGAAAACAAGGCTAAATTCGGAATGGTCTTTTTTGCTAAAAATACTGCAGGCTGTTGCCCTTTCCAGCTTTGATGGTATGCGGACTTACGCAAACTTCACTGTGTTCTGTCATTGTGGTTTTCTCTCTAACTTTACGGTGTGTCTGAAGTGATTAACTAAATATATATTTATGATATATATCTATTTTTTTTACTTTACATACTTTATTTATTTATATTTTGACAAACATCTACAGATAAAAAATTTCGTCTAGCGCATCTCCTCGAGGCGGCATAGTGCCCAACAGGCAAGCGGCGTTCCCGCGCTGAATAGCGAGACTTATTCTCTGAGCTAGGAAGCCGCCCGCTCTGCGGTCACCAGAAGCCTCGATGAGACGCGCCGACAGGTCTTGGATCAGGCGTTTTGTCTCAGGGCCCCAGAGTCCCATCGTCTGACTTACATTACAACCAACCAAGTACTTTATTATGTTAATATTGGTTTATGTTAATACAATACGATTCTTTTTTATGTGTGATTTCGGTGTTAGTGGTACCATTTCTCTTGTTTTATCTACTTTCATCCAGGTATGAGGAGTGTGAACTCCACTTTTATCTACCGATAACTTCTGCAAGTGGCTGTACTTTTTCTTACACCGTGCCGACTCTGGCCAGAGAATAAATAAACACGGTGACGTAACTATGTATACAAATGCATACTTAGAGGTATAACTTTATATATAAACGATGAATCATAATAATCCTCGCCTAAACACGTTATAGTAAAGATATGATATTTGCCCAAGGAGATTGCACGTAATAGGATTTCTCGGTAAAGTAGTTTTTTGTGACCGACTATATACACACATATCTATATGTAGGTACATACATATCTATATGATTGTAGAGCGAAGAACGGTTGCGAATAGGACGAGATGCGAACGGGACGAGCTGCGAATGGGACGAACTGCGGGTGGGACGAGTTGAGAATGGGACAAGTTGCGATTTGGACGAGTTGCGAATGGGGCGAGATGCTTCATACCCATCGGAGGGAGGACACATTAAATAGTGGGTCTCGTATGTTTTAAATTGAAGGCAGTCATTAAGCCAAGTTGTCTATAGTCTGACTGAATTCATAGAATAGATCCATCAATCCGCACTGGGTCTGCATGGTAAAGGAGGATATCCTTGCCCAGTGAGAGGAGACAGTACCCCAACAGCAGGGACGTGTAATGTTGATACATACTATACGACCTTTATCCCAAATGGGGTGGTCAGAGATAGTCCAAACTAGTGTTTGGGTGACCCCAACATTAAGTCTAATACTTGAGACAACATTTTCACCTTTCAAAATTTATAAAGGCCACTACAGAGCAGTAGGTATCACTGACATAGCCCAGCGGATTAGCAAGCTGAAGTGGCAGTGGGCAGGGCACATAGCTCGAAGAGCTGATGGCCGGTGGGGCATTAGACTTCTCGAGTGGAGACCACGCACCGGCAAGCGCAGCGTAGTACGTCCAATCACAAGGTGACAAGGGACAAACGGCCTGACAAAGGTCTCGGGATATCGCTGCATGCAGGCGCTTCCAACACTCTGGAATTCTATGGCAGAGGCCCATATTCAGCACATGACCCGCCTCCACACCCTCCCACTGCATATACACTGCCCATATTCAGCAGTGAACTCATCATATCGATGAGATAATATCGTACAATTTTGTACACGTGTAATTATCGTTTGTGTGAAGTTAACAAAGAATATTCTAAGAAATATTACTTTCCCCAAGCCTCGCCGGTGAGCATCAAGGCGCCGGGCTACAAGGTTAACATAAATATAAAATATCTCTAGATGACCTAGCACTGTGCCACAGATTACTTAATAGAAGCGTGGCTCAAATTGTTTTATAATTCACCGCATGTAGAGTAGATTTATGTATATGGGACAATTGAGATGGTCTCAAGTCTCAATTTGATGGATATTTAGCATATAAGTCTAGCCATACAATGTGGCAATGCTGCTAGCCTTCTGTGTACCCTGCCTCAAAACAGTGACTTGAAAAATGTGTTATTTGATGGATAATAAGTATACAAGTCTGGCCATACTAAGTGGCAACACCGCTAGCTTACTGTGTACCCTGCCTCAAAGCAATGACCTGGAACATGGTGTTATTTGATGGATAATAAGTATACAAGTCTGGCCATACGGAACTCAAGACTATCATTCATTCGCCGCTGAGGCGAATACTTGAAAAGTGATCTCAGCTGAGTAGATGTCAAGATTGGTTTATAAATTAGCACGGAGCTTGAGATAGCATCAACTGCTTAAGACGCATCTCGGGTGATACAGCCTCAAGAATGGTTTATTGATAGGGGCCTTAGTGCCACAAAATCTACCATAGCACTTACATAATACTGCCTATTTTTCCGAAACAACGCCCACATCCTCATTTTGTAAAGCACTAAAATTTACAACTCTATACGGCGGCAGTGTATTACCCGATATGTCGTAGACTCATAAAAAATTAATTTCCGGGATACGACCTCGCAGATCAGGACGAGATACGACCGGCAAATTGCGAGGACGTGGCGGGGCCGACAGATGCGCCGTAATGTCAAAGAGCAAGGCTTGCGTCGAGTTCAGCATCCACAGCAATCTCGTTGGCTGTAAATACTGATTCTCTAAGTTATAAACCTTGCCTAAGATAGTTCATAAATAAAATAACTATTGAAGTATTACAAACCAAAAAAATCCGACAGCTATTTTGCGGACGCCATGTTGGATTTTTTATCATCCAATGACACCCCGACTGGAAAGACGAATCTCACGACATCATGCTTTTCGAAATCGGTCAAGCCGTTTAGGCTACATACACAGGAACGGACATACACACATGCATACATGCATACATACATACATGCATATATACATACATACACTCGAAAAACATTACCCTCCTTGGGCAATCGGGTAAATATCCAAAAGCTAGACTGCAAAAAAAGTCAACTTATAAGCCATACACTAAAAAGTCAACTTATAAGCAATGCAC
Source organism: Oegoconia quadripuncta (assembly GCA_949316235.1). Lineage (NCBI taxonomy): Eukaryota > Metazoa > Arthropoda > Insecta > Lepidoptera > Autostichidae > Oegoconia > Oegoconia quadripuncta. The sequence goes on along the minus strand of OX438743.1, from coordinate 42,489,000 downwards.
TAAAAAGTCAACTTATAAGCAGACTAAAAAGACCGAAACTTAATGCGAGAATTTAACTTGGGCTAGCTCATAATATCCGTTAGAAGGTAGAGTTTCCTTTGTTTTTAGTTTAGTTTATTTTAATTTTGTTTTCTACAGGGTGTAACGGTTAAGTGTAGTCATATTTTAAGGGCTTGTTCTACCCATCAATACGAACAACTTTTACTATGGGGGCAACTTCGAAATCGCGAAAAAAAAATCAGCTGTTTCATACATTGCATCGGGAGGTTATTGAAATTTTCTATGGAACAGCTGATTTTTTTTTCGCGATTTCGAAGTTGCCCCCATAGTAAAAGTGTTCGTATTGATGGGTAGAACAAGCCCTTAAAATATGACTACACTTAACCGTTACACGGGTATAATCAATCTTGTTTCGGTCGTTTTAGTGCATTGCTTATAAGTTGACTTTTTTGCAGTGGATTTTTTAGTGTTTGTATTTTAGATTTGTTTGTGTCTCGGTGCACTTTTAGGAACGAAAAAATATGAGTTATATATTTTTATAATCTCCTTTTAATTTGTTTCATTTTGACACTTAACCTACCTACTCGTTAGGTTTAGCTAAAAAAATATTAACGCCTCATAATTTTACGCCAAAAACAAATTTTTATAATTAGCTTTTAGAATTTTTGGCTTTTTAGAATTAGTCTCGAGTGCAGGTCAGATCGATTTTTTTTATTCTGTATTGAAAATAAATCTTAATTTATCCATTGAGTAAGAAACCCTTTTAAGATATTAAATCTGATGAGCCACACAATATTGACCCCAATTCCTCATACGTCAAAGCCTAAACTTAGCGAATACTTTTCGGTGGAAATTGGCTACGCTATTTTATCTTTCTTTCGGTCTACTAATATTTATATATCTGTGAAGTCGTCAGTCGCATACTTGCTCGAAAGCGTTACAGCCTGCGTAGCATGACATCGTTGTCGTGTGAGAGTCAGATAGTTGTATATTTCGTTCAAGCGAATGAGCGGGAAAAATATTATTTCGCGCGACATAAAACTTTCTCGTGCTTACGGGGGCTGGAGGCGTAGCGCACGGGCCATACTTCGTTTCTCATCACTTGAGATGATTGATTTGTGGCAGAATTTACTACGTAATTTGCATTTTAAATTCTATAGAAAACAAACATTGCTTCCGAGTTCGGACACTTTAAAATTATTGTTGTGTTACTTATTAGCATAATGAAGCAGTTTCGACGTATTTGGATGGTTCAATGTTTTTTTTTTAATAAGTACGCGCATTTGGGCTTAGACTGATATGATATAACGAAAAAGCAATGGAGTATTTCATATGCTATACAGGGTGTCCCAAAATTAGGCCGTCACGCTGACACCGGAGGTAGATGAACTTAAGGCGCATCAAATAAGCTTAACATGCCCATAGAAAAGTGTAATGAGTATTGAGTATAACCAGTTTCATTGATTTTTGAAAAAAATACCACTTTTTGATGATTTTTGTATCAGAGAGCTTTTAAAAAACTGTTTATTTAAAAGAACAATACGTTTACGGCTTGGTCGATAGTTACTTATGATGTGGCGAACATTATTAGTCGATGATTAAAGTGAAACATCGACAAATTTATTGTCAAAGTCAACTTTTATTCTCTCTAAAAAACAATAGCTCGACTTTGAGCAGCTACCACGAAAAAAAAATACTCAATACTCATTACACTTTTCTATGGGCATGTTAAGCTTATTTGATGCGCCTTAAGTCCATCTACCTCCGGTGTCAGCGTGACGGGCTAATTTTGGGACACCCTGTATAATAAACTACTATCTCTATCATAGGCAGATTGCAGCAGTTCAATTGAAAGCCTAGAGTCGGATCGTGATGTATAGAGCATATTTACGCTTTTATAGAAAACTGTGCTGTTCAGGTTAGGTTGTATGGATACTACCGAGTCCATGAAGTCGAGCTCCCTGGACAGCGCAATTTCCAAATGCACGAATTTTCAGAGCGGGTTAGGTGGCGTTGGATACCTACTACAGAGTCCATGAAGTCGGGTTCCCTGGATAGCGCAATTTCCAATAATTTAATAAAAGATTACGATTATCCTAGCCAGACTAATTTAACAGTCTGCCTACGACACGATGGAAAAAAACAATAGCTGAAGAGTGAAGTGAAAAAGAAGAAGTGGGTTAGTTCAAAGTCAAAAATTTTACTCAATGCAAGATTTTTTTTTATATGAGAGGGCGGCAAATGAGCATTCGGGTCACCTGATGGAAAGCAATCACCGCCGCCCATGGTCACCCGCAACACCAAAAGGGTCACAGATGCGTTGCCGGCCTTTGAGGAAGGTGTAGGCTTCGTTTCTTGAAGATTCCAATGTCGTATTCGTTCGGGAATACCGCTGCAGGAAGTCCGTTCCACAGGGTGGTCGTACGTGGTAGGAAGTTTCTTGAGAAACGTACAGTGGTAGACTTCCACCCTTCCAAGTGATGTGGATGGAATTTAAATTTTCGGCGAGAAGTGTAATGGTTAAATTGAGCAGCGGGTATCAGCTCGAACAGTTCTTTAGAACACAACAGAACAGATGCACAAATATCACTAGTTGGAAGTCAACATGTTATTTTTTTAAATAGGCACTACATCGCTTCACAAAGTGTTGTGGTTAGGGAGAAGAAGCAAAAAGACACTCAGTAACAACACATCCTTTAAATAGGTTTCCATCTTTACAATTACAATTTAAATTACAATACAATACAAATACTCTTTATTGCGCAAAATAATTTACAATAATTTTTGATGATAACAATAGAACACAATTAGGCGGTCTTATCACTAAAAGCGATCTCTTCCAGACAACCCACAGCTATGGGATATTTGTAGGTAGAAAAACAGGTAGGGTGCATGCATAAATATAATAATAATATTAATTGACTTAATTATATCAATATATATATATATATATACATTAAATTATTACAATTACAAACAAACAATAATATTATAAATACGAAAGTTTCGATGTTTGTTGGTTTATTTGTTCGTTGCTCAATCACGGGGAAACATATGAAGGGATTTGGATGAAATTAGGTATACAGGTAGAACATACCCTCGATTAAGACATAGGACATTTTTTATCCCGGTAAAGTGAGTAGTTCCAGCATTATGAACAAATTAAACATATACATTAAAGTTACTCCACGCAGGCGAAGCCGTGGGCGGAAAGCTAGTATTACATAAACAAGGCGTAACCGCCTCCGTGGCTCAGTGTAAACAACATTGGGTTTCGGAGGTTGCGGGTTCGATTCCCAGCGGGGTATATATTTAGTAAGATAAGATAATAAGTTTATTTGCAAGAACACAGTATGAACAAGATCTTAATAATTAAAAATAATTACATTGTATTCAGCCCGCAAGGCAGACATGCCAATATTAAATATATTTTGACTCTATATCTAGACATATTGAATATTGAGAATTTAATTTTTAAATTCCAAATATTCCTTAACACTATAAAAGCAATGATCTAGTAGCCATTTTGTCAGTATCGTCATTTGATTTTATGTCATTTGTTAAACTATTAACAATTAATTTTGGTTTTTAAACGAACGTTGGTGGTAGGGCATTTTAAATGTCCGCCTGGCTAGCTACCACCATCTTATCTAAATCTGCCGCCAAGCAGTAATGTCAATAACATTGTTGTGTTCCGGTTGTCAGAGAAAAGATAACCAGTCCCCCAAATGATTCGGGGTTTCCGAGTCAGTACGCTTCCACCTTCGAACTCATCTTCACTTAACATCAGGTGTGATTGAGGTCAAGTACCAACCCGCTGTGCATTAAAAAAAAACAAAAGCAATTAACATAAGCGTACTTAATTCAGCTAACACCAGACCTCCTTATCGCCTAAATAATCACCTATCCTGTATTAACCATTTTTACACAAAATTTCTTTAACGTGACGTTTAAATTTCCGATTTGTTAAACTCAATACATGTTCTGGTATTTTATTGTAAAAGCGTATACTTGTGTACAACAAAAGATGTGCTAACCTTGCTAAGTCTAAAATGTGGAATTTCAATTTTATTTTAACATAGCACAATATTCCTTATCATCTTCACCAGGACTCTAGTCCACTGTTGGACATAGTCAAATGTAAGCTGGATGTTTGACTATAATAATCTCTGGTTCAGTGAAACCGCGCGAGGCATCCCACAATAAATGTACATACGTATATGTTATACGCCAATATCTTACGAACCAAACATCTTTAACTAAACCACACGATAAGGAGAATTAATTTATCGTAAGCAAACTCCTTGAACTGGTGTTTATGTTACGGCCGTGGGCGGTTTAGAGTGTAGGTAAATAAGTGCGGAACGTGTGTGATGGTGAACAGGCACGGGTTAAGTCACTTTAACTGTTTTAGCGCCCCGGAAGCTAACTAATATTGTAAATTCAATCGCGGCGAACGGATTGGAAGAAATTTGATATAAACGTAGAACATACCCTAGATTAAGACATGGGATATCTTTTATCCCGATAAAGTGTAGTTTCCGCGGGAATAAATTTCCGATATAATATTCCACGCAGGCGAAGCCGCGGTCGGAAAGCTAGTGTACTATAATTAGTAAAGATTTATTTATTTATTTTCGGTACACTGACAGTGACGGAAAATAGTGCGTCGGTGACTCAGCGGTTAAGACGCGGTCTCCCAATTTGGGAGGTCATGTACCAATGAGTTTTTAAATTGAATTACTTATGTGCATTTATCCGACTGCTCTTAACGGTAAAGGAAAACATCGTGAGGAAACCTGCCTGAGAATAAAAATTCAAGGGCATGTGAAGCCCCCAATCCGCATTGGGCCAGCATAGTGGACTAATGGCCCATACTCCCTTATTTTACGAGGGAAGGCTAAATCCTGCAGCGGGATATTTATCAGCTGATGATGATGAAACAAAATAGTCGCCATAGATAGTAAAGATTATCACGGAATAAATCTAATAGTGCGTAAACATGGAGCATTTTATGCTTGGAATATTTCATGTGAAACCTTGAAATAATATTCCATTTTCCAAATAACAAACAAATTTGGATATAGCTTTGAAAATCGCAGGAATTGGTATATATGATTAACGAAGAAAAAAAGCTCCAATTTCATAGGTAAAGACCCAATATTTAGACGTCGAGGTCGCTAATGACCCTAACTCCGGCCCTGAATAGCTTCGGTACGCGCGTTCCGCGGAGTATTTAACAAGGTATGACTAACATAATTGTACTGTTTTTGATTCTTGTATAATAATTAATCTTACAAGTTTGATTAAATCGCTTGCTATTTAGGTAGGTACCTTAATTTGCAATACATGGTAATTACTTTGCAATTATGAAGATGCAGAAAATTTATTGCTGACAAATTACTGAAAATCCGTCAATTTTCTGACTAATTCTGTAAAAGTTAAGACACAGTTCAGCAACTAACATATTCACGCAAACTAGACTCTATCGTTTTTAGTATTTGTTACTAAAATACAGAAATAATCGCATAATTTATTAAATGTGGCCGATTACAACTACTTACTACTTTTTTTTTTTCGTTTCATTCTCTCCTCTAGAAGGCAAAGGGATCTAGCCCATAACAGCCATGTCTTATTTCTCTTATTTCTTCAGTTTGTAAGTCAGTCTCAGTCAAAACAAGTAATTCGTCATCATTTCGTCATATACTTGGCGTATACAGAGTCTAGTCACGGTCAAGTCATTCTTCAGTAAAGTGGTAGAATGCTTTACAAAAGATTTTGGCGGCTTCTTGTGGGAACCCGAAAGCTCCGTTACGCACTTTAATTTACACTTCCCTTCACTTGTACACTATCACAAACTTTTACTGCACAATATCCTGCCATTATTAAGCTTCAAAAGTCAGAATGCACAAATTATAAGAATTTTAAAGGAAGTTGCAAATTCACTCGCCGGGATCCCGCCAAAAAGCGTACTTACTACTACTTGATAGGTAGTTACCTAACAACTGAAAGAAGTATCAAATGTGTCAAGTACACATACACGGAGCTATTTGCATCGTAGTCAAGTAATTCCTAACAAAATTGTGTACTTTTTTTTTGCACAACGGGTTCGTACTAGGGCTTGGTATTCGAATATTTTTTTTTTTATATGAGGGCGGCAAACGAGCATGCGTGTCACCTGTATTATATTCGTATTATTCGAATATTCGCCCCATTTACCTATTCTAATATTACTTAGGAGTATTATTCGAACTTTTCGAATATTAACACGTTAACTGCCGCGACGCAGACACAATTGAAAATCAATTGTTTTCCGGTCACCGGTGACCGGCGTGGCGCTCAAAGGCTTAACTAAACTTTAATAATAAAATAAATATAACCGTGAATTGAACAAAATAACGCCAAATTAAATTCTCGCTACTGGCAACACCATCAATTAGACTGTCAATCGTTCACAAACGGTCAAGCTGGGCTTTTTGGCCGCCAAAATCAAATCTTTCGTATTCTGCCACTTTATTGATTTTATTTATGTTAATAAGAGAATTTCAATGTTCTCAGTTATACTTAGATAGAAGTTGATTTAATTTATTATTAGTGTTAATGTTCAGAGAAGCACTTACATTATATTATTTGTTACTAAAATATTATGTGTTTTCCTGGTCAAAAATAGTCTGATTATTTATTAGAGCTAATAATCATTTTAGAAAAACCTAGTTTTTTCTTTACAAATCAGTCGATGTTCTTTGATGTCTGTGAACTTTATAAAATCTACGAATTATGTGCTATATTTACTTATTTTGTTTTTTAGATAGAAAATATTCGAAAACTTCGTCATATTCGAATAATGCTAAGGTGGTTTGGACGTGTGGAGAGGTTTTTTGCTTTATTCACAACGGGTTGGTACTTGACCTCAATCACACCTGATGTTAAGTGAAAATGAGGTCGAAGGTGGAAGCGCACTGACCCGGAAACCCCAACACATTTGGGGGACTGGCTATCTTATCTCTGACAACCGGAACACAACAATGCTATTAACATTGCTGCTTGGCGGCAGATTTAGATAAGATGGTGGTAGCTAGCCAGGCGGACATTTATAATGCCCTACCACCAACCAAACCGAGTACTTAAACATGTACCCCGCTGGGGATCGAACCCGCGACCTCCGAATCCTAAACCCAATGTTGTTTACATTGAGCCACGGAGGCGCTTGAACCTAGTACCTACATACTTCTCCTCATTTGAAATCGGTTAATAATAATAACGATTATCATCATTGCGTATGAATTAGCTATAAATACAGTTTCCCTGCTCCCTCTTCACGGCACAGTGGATGTATTTTATTGGGTCAATGCGCATTGGATTACTTGCATCGAGATGGATGGGTTGGATTTTTTTTTATGATTGACTGAATACGCGTTTGAGCACAATATCACCGGATGGAAAGAGAATATGTGGTCGACGATGAAGCACGCGATCTCAGTGAACGCTCTTGAAGATGTTGTGGTGTTACGGAGACAATGACGCAAGCGGCAGTATAATTATAAAAATTCAAAGTATCGGGTAATTAAATAGGTATGTGAATCTACTCCTGTTAAAGCCTGAGCAGACAGATACTTTTACAATATGATACGCTCAACGACCCTCAGCGCTTTTTGGACGCTATCGAATTCACACACATTCGGATGGTAGTCACACAACTCCATCAGGCTTTGGCATTTGCGGAACTTGACGCTTAACGCCGGCGCCCACTGCCAGCGTGGCCCAGCATGGCACGGCAGGTTGTGCTGAGGCATCCCCTGGCATCCTGCTGAAAGAGCAGCCACTCTGGCATCAGTTTGCTCCGCGCGGATTCGAAGTTGGTTGTGTCGTTTCACTGGGATTTAGTATTAATAGCACTTCTAGTTGAAGATGAAGAGAGACAAATAAGAACTGCTAATTTGATGAAAAGACAATTCCGGGTGCATAATTTCACGTCGCGTCATGCCGCAGCATCCCGCGGTACGTCGCTGCATCGTGGTATCGAAATAAAGTAACATGAATTCTAAACTCATTGAAATAAGATTGAAAATAACTTGATTATACTATTTCCATTTCTTTATTTTCTCGATGACAGCTCCTGTAGAATGTAACTGCGCATTTTACGCAAAAATTAACTTTTAAATGCGAGGTATAAAAAATACGACAACTGCCTAATTTTGTTCCTTTATCCCATATAATATTCATCCAAGACAAATTGAGTCCATAAATGCAGTATTTTTTTTTTAAAGTACGATAAATAACCAACATTTTAATAAAGTTACTTTCTATGGCAATATGAATAGTGATGTTATGATAGAAATATCGATATTGTATATATATATTTTATACTAGCTGACCTGTTCCTGGTGTTATTCAGGCTGCATATAATATTAATAAAAGATATTCCTCAGTCCCTCTTTCTTAAAGTGATTAGATTACCGATGCCATTGACATGACAAAGTTTTTCTCCCATTGCTAAGCCCCTGTTTAATGTAACATCACAAAACAAAAACTGCGATCGATATCATTACTTATTTAGTCACAACACTACAACTATCAAATTAGATCTGTCATCGAGAAAATAAAGAAATGGAAATAGTATAGTAATAAAATCCTTTGCCATGACACGCCGTGCCGTGCCGGCAATGGGCGCCGGCCCTTATAGTGTTGCACTACATCTACTATTGATGGCGTGCGCGGCGATGACGTATCGATGCATATCGATACCGCGATCGAACGCATAAAATCGCTAATCGACAGTATCGAAACGCAAAGTCGCCGATCTCTCTCCGACGCTAAAAGTATCAGTGTTATTCCTCTATGCTATGGTATCGGGTACTCCAACAGCTTTACTCTACTGTACATTATCTGTTTAACACTAAGTATACCTAAACAAAACCATTACGTACGGCGACTCTATTAGCTTATTTATCTGCATAATATCGTCGCTGGCATATCCAAAAGAAATAAATAATAATAAATAAATAATAATAATTAAATAAATATCCTTAGACATACACACAACGCCATCTAGTTCCACAGTCAGCAACTACAGGCTTGTGTTGTGGATACCAGATGGTTGATATACTACATACATATTTTTTTTTGTAAATAAATTCTTATTATAAATGAAAACATCCATAACTCTATAAAAATATTTATCTTTTTATTAAAACAGAGTTAGGGAATCCTGGGGAGTGCAGCCTCCTTAGTTGTTTTAAAAAAAGAACTATTAATTTTGTCAGTTTTGAATTTTGAGAGATTCCAATAAATAATTTGCTTTCTTTGAAATTTTATTTAAGTTTAGGCCAGAATTTGCGTTTATTCGCAAGTAAATAGCTGTGTAGATAGCTTGCGTCTTGCAGGCTACGATCATATACTGGTCAGTATATGATTGAAGGCTATTATTAATAATTTTGCAGCCTGCATACCCTCCAGCCTGTTACTTATCAGGTGAATGAACACAATGCATGTGTCTCGACTGTCTAATATTGGGTCTTTACCTATGAAATTGGAGATTTTTTTCTTTGTTAATCATATGTACGAGTACCAATTCCTGCGATTTGCAAAGCTATATCTAAATTTGTTTTTTTATTTGGAAAATGAAATATTATTTCAAGGTTTCACGTGAAATATTTTTTAATTTCTGGGCTAAAGCAAATAAAGAAAAAAGTTTGAACAGAACTCTTTTCACGTCAATCATTTCTTAGATTCGCTGAAACTTTATATATAGCGATTACTTTTAAAATTAACGCTGCCTATACTTAACTTAATGTTATCCGTACATACAAAGTTTAGCTAAATTTATATTTGCCGTTCCCAAAAAAAAATCAAAAATGTTTGTATGGAGAAAACAGACTTAATGGAATTCTTCATACAAAACGCGAATTTCATAGGTAAGGACCTAATATTTATACCAGGGGGTCTGCTCTCTAACGAAAATAGATTAACGGCCGTAACTTCGGACATTTTCTTTTGCTAGGAATCCTTTACTTTGCTCTACATAGAATGTACTATCGATACGTAAGTAGAATGTTTAGCGATACTTGTATCAGGCCGAAGAGTTCTATCTCTGATAAGGTCACATAATATACTAGATTACAAAAGTATTGATTGACATATCAGACAGTAGGTACAGTCGACGGCACATCGGTGTGCGAAGTGAGAGTTTTGCCTCGGGTTGGTACTTGACCTCAATCACACCTGATGTTAAGTGAAAATGAGGTCGAAGGTGGAAGCGTACTGACCCGGAAACCCCAACACATTTGGGGGACTGGCTATCTTATCTCTGACAACCGGAACACAACAATGCTATTATAACATTGCTGCTTGGCGGCAGATTTAGATAAGATGGTGGTAGCTAGCCAGGCGGACATTTAAAATGCCTTACCACCAACCAAACCGAGTACTTAAACATGTACCCCGCTGGGGATCGAACCCGCGACCGCCGAATCGTAAACCCAATGTTGTTTACATTGAGCCACGGACGCGGTTATAGGATGGATAAGGATAACTAAGCAAAGACAAACTCGGTGGCCTCCGGCCCTTAGTCTTGGTGTGCCTCTGACCTATTCGTACAGTACGAGTACTTTGATAATAGGAAATTTGACAACCCTAGTTGATGACGCACCTCTACCTTTCTTATATGTATACAGGGTGTAACGGTTAAGTGTAGTCATATTTTAAGGGCTTGTTCTACCCATCAATACGAACAACTTTTACTATGGGGGCAACTTCGAAATCGCGAAAAAAAAATCAGCTGTTCCATAGAAAATTTCAATAACCTCCCGATGCAATGTATGAAACAGCTGATTTTTTTTTCGCGATTTCGAAGTTGCCCCCATAGTAAAAGTTGTTCGTATTGATGGGTAGAACAAGCCCTTAAAATATGACTACACTTAACCGTTACACAGTGTATAGGCTTTAGTACCTATACAAGAAACTGTTAACACCTATTTTATGGGACAATATAGGTGTGACAATTAAGTGAAACATTTCATTTAACGTCGCCCTTACGCGTCACAACGCATAGGGACCCTCAGCCAAGGAGCAGAATACAACAGTTCATGTCAAAGTCGAAGTCAAAAAATATTTATTTCGTAGGATAAAGATTATCACTTGAAAACGTCATCTTTTTTATCTTAATATTAAAATTATTGACAACGACGAGACAAGAACGAGCAAGAAACTCAAGGGTTGCTCTTTTAAATAAGTTTGGGTTACAATTAAGTATATTATATTGTATAATTAGGCTGAATATCGCCGAGCGGTCTATGTCCATGTTTGCTTATCATCCAGATAGTCAGAAATTTTATAATAGCCTTTGGTAAATAATGTCTGTTTTATGATGGTTTTGAATTTATTTAAAGGATTTTTGAATGTCCACTGGAACCATATTATAAAAGCGTATACATTGCCCCTTAAATGATTTAGTAACTTTGTGTAAACGGCTGGCATGAACAGCAAGTTTATTTTTATATCTGGTATTAACATTATGTATATCACTATTTTTCTTAAACAATTCTATATTTTTCCTTACATACATTGTTTTCGTAAATATATTGCGATGCTAATGTTAATATATTAATTTCTTTAAATTTATTCCTAAGAGTGTGTTTAATGTTTTCGGAAAATGTAAGACTGCTATATTAAGTCTTTACCCGACTGCCCAAGAAATGAGGGTAATGCTTTTTAGTGACATTTTTCCGATAGGTGTATGTTGTGTTTGATGTTGAAGTTAGTGAACATTTATTCCCGAGTCATGGATGTTTAGATAAATATTTATGTATGTTTATCCATTATCTCCCTCCGTAGGTCAATATAAACAACATGGGGTTTACGATTCGGAGGTCGCGGGTTCGATCCAGCAGGGTTCTACGTGTTTAGCGCTCTATTTGGTTGGTGGTAGGGCATTTTATATGTCCACCTGGCTACCTACCACCATTTTATCTATAACTGCCGCCAAACATCAATGTTAATAGCATTGTTGTGTACCGGTTGTCAGAGCTAAGATAGCCAGTCCTTAGTAAACTAACTGTACGTATAAATTTCGACTTTTAATGTTTTCATGGAAAATCAACAAATTACAAGAAAAATTGTTATTACATGGCAATACAAATTTATAATAAGTTACCTCAATCTTTAAGACAGTCTCTACAAAACTTTTAAAAAGATTTATATAAATGGCTTCAAACTCACAATTGTTTTTTTTTTATTTTTATTTCTAAAATACTAAAAATTCTTTAATCTGTCAACTAGGTATGTACCCCATTCAATGCGAATAAATGAATACGAATATATGGAATGCCATGTGGGATCGTTTAATGCCCGTGGTTCGATCGCCGAGTTCGTTCGATGGGTAATTTTTTTTGTCTGTGGTTCTATCAATCGGACCCTCATTTAAACCCTCTTAAGGGTAAACGATAGTGATTAATTTAAATACAAACTGTAATTGACCACATGTAAAAAAAATATCTATGTTTTAGTCATAGAAAGTTAGTACCTAGGGTCTAGTTTGCGCGAATGAAATAGGTCACGATTTATAACATATTGGTGCGAATATTTCATTACTTTCGTGTTTTCATACATGTCGCAGATATAATAATAATAATAAATATTTCGGACACTTACACCAATCATCTAGTCCCAAACTAAGTAAAGCTTGTGCTATGGATACTAGATAACGGATAAACATACATAAATATTTATATAAACATCCATGACTCAGGAATAAATGTTCATATTCATCACACAAACATTTACCCGTCGCGAGATTCGAACCCGCAACCGTTGGTTTCGCTGACAGGGTCACTATCCACTACACCAATCGGTCGTCACCGGATCACGTCACGTCATCGGATTATTTTATTTGTTTGTTTTTTTTTTAATTATTCTATGAGCGCCTAACCTCCTACAAAGGTGCCAGCTGAAAATCAGCGCTGTGGCACAGAATTAATATACTCAGTACTATCCACTACACCAATCGGTCGTCATCAATCAGATAGCGATAAATTAGCGACGGAATTTATAATTTGGAAGGCCGTATAATACGCGGTTTGGTGGTGGCGCTGGTATCGCCAAAAATGGCGCGGTGACGTTTATAGTCACGTCAGATCTGGACATCAAAAATGGCGCGGTGACGTTTATAGTCACGTCAGATCTGGACATCAAAAATGAATATTCATATTACTATCAGCCAAGGAGATGGACCACCACTTAGCACATCAACGAGCGTGACTGTTACCATTATCACCGGCGCTTTGAGGAATCCGGTGAGTCGTTAGTTAATAAGAGTTTTGGTCATGGAATTTGAACAGGAGGGATTGTAGACTGGATAGGATGAATCTCACAGATTGCCTGCGAGGGCCAAGTTGGATGGCATGAGGATGAGGGGCATGCAAATGTTTACCCTTCACCGGTTTGCAACTCAGGTCCATGATCATAATTGAATGTTATGATTTGTGTGTAGGCAGGTAATCTGTAAAGTGTCATTCTGGTATCCTATTCGTCTTTAATAGCTTGACATAATATCGCAATTGCCCGAGCCACCCAATACCACGAGACTTGACGACGTCCCGGTCGCTAGCAACGCCCGCGCTTCCCCGACATACAAAAAGTGAAGATGAGGCCGAAGGTGGAAGCATACTGGCCCGGAAACCCCATCTTATTTGGGGGACTGGCTATCTTATCTCTGACAACCGGAACACAACAATAATAGGTATTAACATTGCTGTTTGGCGGCAGGCTTAGATAAGATGGTGGTATATATAGCTAGCCAGGCGGACATTTAAAATGACAAACCGAGTAGTAAACATGTACCCCGCTGGGGGTCGAACCTGCGACTTTCTTTTTTTTAAACCTTATGTTTAATTTTCTTTAATTTTTAATTAAAATACATAAAATATTGGATATTTTTTTACATGTGGTTAATTGCAGTTTATATGTAAACTGGTTAAGTACTATAGTTACCCCTTAAAGTGGCAGTAGTTACCTATAGTTCTACCAACTCAGCCCCATAATTACTAGCTGTTATAATTAGTGGGATTCAATCGAACGTCCTTAAACTTGACCTGTCACCCAATAGCCACGTGGATTGTAATTTGATTAACCAATCAGCAGTCAAGATCGATTGACATATGAATCTTATACGTGCTAACTGCTCCCGTTGGACTCTCGACCTTCACCTTGCTACCTCACTCACCTAACCACAGTATAAAGCTGGGAATATACGTCAGATTTTTTATTCCGATAGTCTGATGAATATCGGAAGGCGTTGGAGCCATAGTTTTGTTTGAATACTCAATACACGTCCGATCCGATAGTCGGATAGTTTAGTCTGAAATTTTGTAATATCCCTTTTTACATAATTTTTGTTTTATAATAAGTTTAAATTTATTAAGCGGAAGATTCTGTATATCCATGGGAACCTAGAAGCGCACACATTGACCTCTGAATGACTTACTAACTTTACTAAGTCTACTAAAAGTAACTGTGACTTGTAAATATTATTTATTACACCAATCGACACTAGTGTCGCGAATAAGGAACGTATTCTGGGAAGTAACGACATACGGCAAACATAAGGAAAGTTCTAATTTCAAATATTTATTATCTCTTCGCGGTTCGAATTCACAGTAAAGGAAAAAATGTGAACATTTAAAATTAGCATGTAAATTGGCGCCCTTTAGGCCTTCTCGCGCTTTTGAATAGTGCGGTTGTGTCTGTGATTGTTTTTGATTCAGACATACTCGTAGCTGTAATACTCGTACCTAATTATATATTAAGTTCCACATTTCTATGTTGTGTTATACATATAGTACATAGGTAACAACTAAATGTATTGTATAAGTGTCGCTAAATGGATCAAATAAAGTTTTCTTATTCTTAACTAAGATTCCTTTGCTAATTCAGCAGTTTGGCGAAAATTTTATTGCAACGCATGGTCTCCGTGGTCAGCGAGGTGACCGGATCTTACCCCTTTAGATTAATTTCTATGGGGGTATTTAAAAAACGAAATCTACAAAGACACGTATATACCTAATGCAATTGATGACTTGAAACGATCTTTGGGAAATATTCTAAGTGGAATCAATAATATTATAATGCTGCATGCAGTACAATCCTTGAGAAGTCGAATCCGGCTATGTATCGAGAACAATGGTCATCATTTTGAACAATATAGGTACTTATTTATTGCTATTATGTACAATATGTGTAGATGAAACAACAAATTTATAAAACACAATTAAAAATATCTATATCTTATAAAAAAAAATACGCCGTCCAACTCGCTTCCGTGAGGCATAGTACCTAGTACGCTAGCGCTGTTGCCCCGCTGAATGCATAAGCTCAGCTGCTGAGCAAAGTAAGCACCAGCTCTCACATCTCCAGAGGCGTGGACCAGTCTAACGGATAAATCCTTTACAAATTGTTTCGTGTCAGAAGACCACGGGCCCAATGTCTCCACTGCAAGCGCCGCAAACTCGTAGTTTATAAGTTTTTTTGAACAATTATTGATCAGTTAAGTTATAATAGGTACGTGACATAAATAAAATAAATAAAAAATGGTTTTTTGTTAAAACTGAGCTATTTCCTTAAGTCATTACTTCCCAGAATTCGTTCCTTATTAGCGACACCATCGAATGGTGTAATAATACAGGATGTGTTTTTTTTTAAATCAACGAGTTCGTTTACTGGCTAGGAATATTAATTTTTCAAAAAAGCCAATGATGCAGTTTTAGTTTTCATTAAAATCGGGCCCGAGGCTCCTTTGAGTACTTTTCGCTATTCCTTAGTTTAGGATTTCATCCCACTTAAAAAGTTCACTTAAAATAATATTTGACTTAACTTCAAAACTACTTTCCGAGTATGAGTAATAAAATAATACATTGTTAATGCGAAAGTTTGGATGTTTGTTTATTTGTCGCTCAATCACGGCGAAACGGATTTTTTTTTTTATATGAGAGGGCGGCAAACGAGCATGCGGGTCACCAGGGGCTCTACCGCCTAACTGAAAGCTATAGCGATAGCCATAGCAATGCACTGTCTGTCTTGGTCATTGTGTTACAATATGTCAAGGACGGATAGTGCATTGACGTCATAAACGATAGCAATTCCCAAAGCAATTGAGTTAGGCGGTCTGACAGCAGATGGAAAGCAATCACCGCCGCCCATGGACACCCGCAACACCAAAAGGGTCACAGATGCGTTGCCGGTTATATAGGTACAATATACCCTGGATTGAGACATAGGATATTTCATATCCCAATAAGTGAGTAGTTCCCGCGGGATAAACAAATCATAAACATGTAGGTATTCCGCTGGAGCACGAATCCGCGATCTCCGTTTTGTAAAACGTATGTTGTTTACATTCGAGTTACAGAGGTGGTTGAAAGGGTTTTTTTTATGCCGAACGGGTTGGTACTTGACCTCAATCACACCTGATGTTAAGTGAAGATGAGGTCGAAGGTGGAAGCGTACTGACCCGGAAACCCCAACACATTTGGGGGACTGTCTATCTTATCTCTGACAACCGGAACACAACAATGCTATTAACATTGCTGCTTGGCGGCAGATTAGATAAGATGGTGGTAGCTAGCCAGGTGGACATTTAAAATGCCCTACCATCCAAACCGAGTACTTAAACATGTACCCCGCTGGGGATCGAACCCGCGACCTCCGTAAACCCAATGTTGTTTACATTGAGCCACCGAGGCTGTTGAGGGTTCTTTAGAGTTCCGCAGTCAAAGTTTTACTGAACCAGACACTGCTACAACTTTATCGAGCCCTAAACTAAACAAAGCTGTAATGGATAGGTACTTACCTACTTTTCAACGGATAAACATAAGCAATATTTACATAATCATTCATGGCTCATGATAAATGTTTATTATCACACAAACGTTTACGGCTCGCGTCGAACCCGCAACCGTTGGTTTCGAGGGCAGGGTCAGCCACTAGACCAATCAGCTGTCGAAATCTAGTAAAACACAAATTACGAACGAAAACGGCATGGAACTTTTTGTTTTTCGCCTTCGTACTTAGCTACAAATGAAATGAAATGAAATGAAATGAAAAACATTTATTCATGTAGGCAATACAATATGCACTTATGAACGTCACTTGTTTTTTAAACTACCACTAGCTCGGAACGCGACCACTACTGAGAAGAGCTAGCGAGAAACTCAGAGGGATTGTCGCTTTTCAATCAATCATTTACAATCAAGAAAGGTTACAACAATTTTTATATATCGTGTAGAGGAGCCGTTTAATCCCATGGATTACTATCATTAATGTAGTCTGAAATTTTGTAATATCCCCTTTTACATAATTTTTGATTTAGAATACGTTTAAATTTATTAAGCGGAAGATTCCGTATATCCATGGGAACCTTGTTGTAGAAGCGCACACATTGACCTCATTTTGGGTTTTGAAGAGCATGAACTGTCCTAATGTGGAATGTTATATTATATACTATTTATACTTTATGGTTGCATGCACATTTGTTGTGCATACTCATGTATAAAATGACAACATTAGTCCCCGTTCTGTGATTAGTCCTCCAAACACAGTAACAGTGTTTCGGACAGTATACAATAAACCTTCCGATTTAGAAGAGTATTTTCCATTAGGTAAATAACTCCTTTTTGACGGCCTCTGTGGCTCAATGTAAACAGGGTTTACGAATCGGAGGTCGCGGGTTCGATCCCCAGCGGGGTACGTCTAGTACTCGGTTTGGTTGGTGGTAGGGCATTTTCAATGTCCGCCCGGCTAACTACCACCACCTTATCTAAGTCTGCAGTCTGCAACAGTATGCCTTCGGCCTCATCTTCAGTTATCATAAGGTGCGATTGAGGTCAAGTGCTAACTCGTTGTGCATAAAAAAAGATAGGTTAGTAGGAGAAGGTACTTGAAAAGACGAAAACAGACACAAGGTTTGGCTTTAGGTTTTTTTGTAATGAATGCATAGTATCGAGTCGTGATTTTATTGAAGATTTTTAAGGCAAACTATCGATCATTAATGTTTTAAGTAATTTTGGGTGAACAAGAAATAAAAATATTTTGCGTTTTAAAAACCGCATAGGTACACACTTATGAACCCTGTACGTAAGGAAAAAAAATCTAGGCGTATAATTTCACTACATCAGAATTACAGTTAGGTATTTATATTTCGCGGCACAAATAGAGGGTGGTACCCACCTAACAGGCCTCCTGGCAAATAGAAACAGACCTTGTACCCTACCCTAAAGGTCTGCAATTCTCCTGTAAATGTTTTAAACTGAGGTTACCTACTTGTCTTCAGTCGTATCATTGTTTTTCGTTTTATATGGAGCTCTTATACCATTCAAGACATTACACAGAGCTATAAAAACTAACTATCCACGGTTGTTCATACAGAGAGCCAGTAAAAACAATCCGTGTATGGATTCAACTGGATTCAATCGTTGAAACGTGACACATAAAAATATTCGCTATAAAATACATACCGCTGGAGATGCTCACTTACGCCGCTCACGACACTAACACAACTTTAATATAACTTACACTGGAAAAAATATGGTTTATTTATGGATATAATGTGGTTTGTTTTAGTGAATCCACGGTGTTATTTGGCGCGCGAGTAGCAATCCATGCGTCGCACACGGACACCGAGGGTCGACTGCGACCGTAATGAAGTTTGTACGGGTCGAGAATGAAATCTGCTATCTAGTTGTACGCATGCGCAGTCGTAAAGTCGTTACAGGTTGCTGGGTGTCCAAGTGGTGTCCAACCATGGTTTCCTCATACTTTAATACAGATAACATCCAGCTTTCGAGTCAAAAATAGGTCAGATTCTCGAGTTACGGAATAACAATACTAAATCTAATTAAAAATATTTAATGTTATCAGAAAGAAAAGGCCCAGTGGGCCACTCACGACCCATATGCCCCCTGCCCCCGTTGATGGATAAACAACAAAGGTCGCTATTAAACTTTGAAAGTAAACATCATAATATTGAGATTGTTTATTCCATTCCATTGGATAAATTAAGATTTCTTTTTTAATACAGAATAAATCAAAAAAATCGCTCTGACCATCGCATTCAAAAACCTAAAAGCTAATTAAAAGTAATACATCTTAATAGCTTTGATAGCGGTTAGTTTTCACAATTCACGATTATAAAAACTGGTCGCTTTTATCAATAATGTGAAATTCTCGAAAATAAGCGTAATTAAAGCTATTTAGGTATTATTTATAATTATCGTTTACACTTTTTGAGTGCAGGGGCCGATCGCGCTAAGTTTGAACAATAAAAGCTAAACTATAACCAAAAACGTAAAACGTAAACAACATTGGGTTTACGATTCGGAGGTCGTGGGTTCGATCCCCAGCGGGGTACATGTTAAAGGAATCGGTTTAGATGGTGGTAAATGTCCGCCTGGCTAACTACCACCATTTTATCTAAATCTGCCGCCAAGCAGCAATGTTAATAGCATTGTTGTGTTCCTGTTGCCAGAGATAAGATAGCCAAGTCCCCCAAATGTGTTGGGGTTTCCGGGTCAGTACGCTTCCACCTTCGACCTCATTTTCACATAACATCAGGTGGATTGAGGTCAAGTACCAACCCGTTGTGCACAAAAAAAAATATTGTGAAATAGCCTGGTTATGCGAACAGGCTGGTTATGTTCATGAATGTTTATCATGTAAATAATCTGATATTTTATAATATACTTTCTTAATAAGTTTCTGTTATATTAAGTTGGTAATCATTTGAACGGAAATAAAACTACTTTCTTTTTAATACTCGTGGTTAGCTCTAAACATTTTGGGTTTGGTTTTACTTTGTTAGCGTCAACGACATAATCAAAATCAAAAATGCTTTATTTTGTAGGTACACAGGGTACACTTAAAATAGTCAGATTTAACATTTTTTAAGCTACTGCTTGTTCAAAAGCCACTTTTCCCCTGAGAAGAACAAGCAAGAAACTCGAGAGGTTGCTCTTTTTTTAAAAAAAGGTTTTTTTGTTACAAAATTATTAATTATTATTTTATATTATAATATTCCATTATTAATTGTGAAATAGCCTGGTTACGCGAACGGGCTGTTCATGTCCATGAATGTTTATCATCTAAATAATCTCATATTTTATAATATGCTTTCTTAATAAGTTTCTGTTTTATAGTATCTTTAAATTTATTGAAATGAAGATTTTGTATATCAACAGGAACCTTATTAAAAAAGCGTATACATAACCCTTTGAATGAATTACTGACTTTGCGGAGGCGACTTATGTGACCTGCAAGTTTATCTTTATTTCTTGTATTGACATCATGTTTATCACTATTTTTCCTAAATGATGCTATAATATAATAGTTAATATATCGTTCACAAAAAATAGCGCGATACCATTTTTTACATCAGCTGAACTACAACTGATGGGTACTCTAATCCTGCTACTAAAAATTAGGAACTTTAATGTTAAAGGAAGTTACACCACAAAAATTACGTATTTTTACTGGACTATACAGATTTTAACCATATGGGACCACGGCGGTAAACCCTATCAAACAAAAAAAATAGGCTTTTTGGCGGGAACTCGGCGAGTGAAGTAGCATATTTCTTTATAATTCTTATAATTTGTGCATTCTAACTTTTGAAGCTTAATAATGGCAGAATATTGTGCAACAAACGTTAGTGATGGTGTACAAGTGAAGGGAAGTGTAAATAAAAGTGCGTAACGGAGCTTTCGGGTTCCCACAAGAAGCCGCCAAAAGAGATAAGATAGCCAGTCCCCCAAATGTGTTGGGGTTTCCGGGTCAGTACGCTTCCATCTTCGACCTCATCTTCACTTAACATCAGGTGTGATTGAGGTCAAGTACCAACCCGTTATGCATAAAAAAAAAAAAAAAAAAAAAAAAAAATCTTTTGTAAAGCATTCTGCCACTTTACTGAAGAATGACTTGACCGTGACTAGACTCTGTATACGCCAAGTATAAATAAATAAAAATTATTTATTTGCAAGAATATGGTACAATAAGGTCTTAATATACGACGAATTACTTGTTTTGACTGAGACTGACTTACAAACTGAAGAAATAAGAGACATAAGACATGGCTGTTATGGGCTTAGATCCCTTTGCCTTCTCCTAGAGAGAATGAAACGAAAAAAAAAAACAAAAAAATAATTGTATATAGTATTTGACTTTTATGTGTACTCGTGTGCAATAAAATTATTATTATTTATTAGGAGCCCATACTGTCCCACTGCTGGACAAAGGCCTCCCTCCTCTCTCCACGGCTCTCTATTGCAGGACTCCTCCGACCAGTGGGTTAGGAACTTATCCAACTCATCCCTCCATCTCCTTTTCGGTCTGCCGCGACGCCTTCTTTCTAATGGTGGGCTCCAGGTGGTGGCGATTTTGGACCACATATCGTCTGGCATGCGACAAACATAAAATTATAAATAAATAATTATCAAAATCGGTTAGTAATTGACAAAAATATGGGTGAAAAATACCTCCTTTTTAAAAATGATACATTCGCCAACTAGGTTAACCCAGCTAAACGTGAGCTTTGCATGAACCCGAATGACCCGATAGAAGCGCAGTGACAACCGGATACCTAGTCGAGAAATTGAAACTAGGTCAATTATGTATTCTGTGAACTACGTAGAGAGAAATTCGTGTTATGGAATTTCGTTGTAAATTTTAGCGAAATAATTTTTTTTTTTTTACTGCATTGAATGAAGTGCCTAAACTTGCCTGGTACTATAGACAAGTATTTCAATTAATCATCCCGTAATACACAATCGTAGTATTGCTGTTTTATACCTGTTTGGAGTAGTAGTTAGAGACTGACCGCTGTCTAGTTTTTTTTTTAATCTAATTAGTTTTAGGAGGGTTTTTTCTAATAAGAAAATGTCACGCTCATAGACATTGCAAAGAGAGGTTATCAACTACCTTAATGTCTACGTTTTTCTGCTACTCTGGCTAATTTGTAAAGAGCTTTGGCCTTGTCTGAAGTGGGAAAGGCCAAAATACTATTACATATCACAAGTGTAATTTACCAAGATAAAAAATTCATACCTCTCAGCCTCGTTTCGGACACATTCCATTATAATATGGTACACATCCTCAATACTGTCACATTCACTACAATTTGGTCAAGTAACTTTCTTCATCATGAAAGCAAACGAATTAAATGGAATGTGTGCTGAACGAAGTCTGAGTGCAGTTATAATAACAGCCCTTCTCATGTTGGCCCCAACGAACCACGGGCATGGCAACCATAGTGCTGTCTAGATATCGCGGGTTCCAATCTCGCTAGGGGCATATAAAAATATCATCAACAGCCTTACATCCCCACTGTTGGAATATTTATTTATTATATCGGATGAGTTTTTTTGACGTAGGGAAAAAATAGGGCATAATTAGGTAAATGAAATAGAAAGTAGTTAGGTTAGGTAGTTAGAATAGGTAGTTATTTTTTTTTCAAAACTATCGTAAAAAGCGTAGTGTCATTTGACAGTCGTGTTTATAGCCTATTGCACATAATTACATGATTAAATAAATAATAAAAAATTGGAGAATATATGAGTTCCAAATAAACTTCGCATAATTTAAAAAGATGAAGCCACTCATCTGGTTCATGCACCAGCTCACGTGGTTCACGCGAAATCTAGTCAGTACTTCAATCTTGATACGCTGCATCACGTCGTGCACGCCCCAGTGGTCCACGCTTCTCCAGTGTACGTACACACTCCTCTGGTTGCAGTGAATACTGGAGATTCAGCGTTTCACACCTCAGCTCAACCGTCCACGAGACCGTTAATGATAAGATAATAATGAGCGCCTTTCAGATATGCTACAGATTCCCAAGCGTCAACTACATTGGCTGGGTTCAGAATGGTATACTTTGTATATCGAAAATTTTTCCATCGCGTTTGACTATGGTTTCTTGAGGAAAGTTGTTCGTAATCAAGGGTGCCGTCACCAGTTAATGTGAATTACACGAATTCAAATTCACCCTGTATATTTATTAACACAAATCTAGTATTTTTCATTTAAATTTACATATAGGTATTTTTAATTGTGTTTTATAAATTTGTTGTTTCATTTTTCGGTATTCCCGAACGAGTACGACATTGGAACCTTTAAGAAACGAGCCACCTTCCTCAAAGGCCCCGGCAACGCATCTGTGACCCTTTTGGTGTTGCGGGTGTCCATGGGCGGCGGTGATTGCTGTCCATCAGGTGACCCGCATGCTCGTTTGCCGCCCTCTCATATAAAATAAATAAATAATTGTTGTTTCATGTACATACTTAATAAATGCGTAAGTTTGAATAGCTAATTTTTGCTATTTTTACCTTTAAATTGTATTTGAAAATCTTATTTTTTTTATGACGACAGCGCTCTTGTACGGTTTAAGATATGGTGTTATTTGCTCAAAGCAAAACTCGCGCCTCCGACTGTACTTGGTTACAACAAAAACAAAATCTCGTAATTTAAAATAACCTTTACTTGAATTGCCGGCACGAATCCTGAGCGCTTGACCAGTGGCGCAGACGCACCGATAAATAATAAATAAAATATTCACAGATCAACAAAACAATGTAAACCGTGTATAACACAAGTATTTATTTAACTTAGAAAGCTATTTGTAGAAAATATGAAAATGTAAAAAATTACAAGATCATTTGTAGTTATTATCAAGATTTTTAATATAACTATAAATTGTTTTTAGTCTTTTGGAAGACAATAAATAATAGATTTATACTTATAATATAACCGTCACCGCACCCTCTATACATATATGATTTAAAGAAGAATATTATATGTTTACTTCTTGGATCTCGTGGTTATACTAACCTGACTCTACGCTAAGTGTATACAATGTTATCTGTTTCTTCCTGTTTCTCTTGGTTATACTATCCTGACTCTACGCTAAGTGTATACAATGTTATCTGTTTACTTCCTGGATCTCTTGGTTATACCACCCAAAGACTACGCTAAGTGTATACAATGGTATCTGTTTAGTACCTGGATCTCTTGGTTATACCACCTAAAGACTACGCTAAGTGTATACAATGTTATCTGTTTACTTCCTGTTTCTGTTGGTAATACTATCCTGACTCTACGCTAAGTGTATACAATGTTATTTGTTTACTTTCTGGATCTCTTGGTTATACCACCCAGAGACTACGCTAAGTGTATACAATGTTATTTGTTTACTTCCTATATCTCTTGGTCGGTTTATTCCACTATATTCACCTGGGTGATATCACCTGGGTGAACAAAGTGGAATTTTTGGTGTCCTCATTTCACCTCGGAATTATTTCACCTAGGTGATATACCATACATACCATACGGTTGAATTTGATTTGTAAGGAAAATCGATGAGTCTGCTCTATCTATTGTGAAGTTAGTTTTAAATGATATAACCATTACCATTATTATTAAATCTTAATGCGCATGTGTTCATATAATACCTGTATCTACTATAATAAAATCACGTATGTACACCCTATGGAGTGAAAATCGACGGTGCTGCGACTCAAGTAAATAGCATTCTCATATACAAAACCTTAAGAGGGAAAAACAAGAATGTCAAGCTGTAGTTGATTAAATTCCGATGATTTAAAGTACTACTATAGTTTTGTATCGCTCAGCTTATCCACAATCATTAAAACTGATCACGGCGGCCACCGAAAATCGTTTTAACTGTTTGCATACATACATAAGTCACGCCTGTTTCCCGTAGATGTAGGCAGAGACCACAGATTTCCACTTGCTACGATCCTGACATACCTCTTTTGCTTCATTCACTCATAAGGTTGTTCATACAGTTTGGTGTCATTACAGACGACCTGTTTGGTGTAGTGGTTAGAAACTCTGACTGCTATACCAAAAGGTCGCGGGTTCGAATCCCGCTAGGGGCATATGTTTGTATGATGAATACAGACATGTGTTCCAAAGTGATGGATACTTTTCATTTATATATTTACAAAAAAAAATGTATTTATATAGTTTATCAACCATCTGGTGTCCATAATACAAGCCTCGTTGTTTAGCGTGGAACTAGATGGCGCTGTGTGTATGTGCAAAGATATTTATTTATATTTATACATGATCGTCGGTTTAGGGTACTCTTGACTTGGCCTTTCTTTTAGAAGTCCCCGATTTGATCATGTTACGTTCGCAGTGGTCTTCCCCTACCAACATATTCGCATCGTATATCTCTTTAGTAGGCGCCGTGCAGAGTACCACTATTGGTCCTGGCCTGGTCCTATCACTATTGGAGTTGCAGCGGGAGGAGTGTGGAGGCGGGTAATCTCTTTCGTTAGTCTCCTTTCATTCATCCTCTCCACATGTCCAAACCATCTCAGCATACCGTTTTCCAGATTCTATCTTTCAAAGTCACCCCATTCATACTTCTCAATGATCTTATTTCCACTGCATTAATTCTATTTTCATTCCTGTCCTGCCATACCCAGGATTCACTCCCGTAATCAGTGTTGGAACCAGCACCCCGCCATGAACAGCCAGACGAGCCTTTTGGACACATTCTGGCTCCTCATAAAGGCATGCAGAGGTCCATTCACCTGTTTTCCGGCATTCACTCTTCTTTCGATGTCTTCGTCACATTTTCCATCCCTTGTAAACAGTGAACCCAAATACACGAACTCACGCACGTGCTCCACTTTTTCCCCATATATCAAAATACTGCAAATTCTGTTTGCAATACTTTAAAATATTGGAATTTAAATCAACTACAGCTGGTCTTTGTGTTTCCCTGTTAAGGCTTTATTTAGGAGATATATAATTATTTGTTTCAGTGGTAACACCGTTTACTGTCATTTCGTTGGGTGTCTCCAAGAATATTTCTTGCTAATGTTAAAGTAAATTTTCCTCGTGACAATCGTGTTAAAGGTACTCAACCACATAAAGTACTTCTCCCGCTTTTTGTTTCATCCGTGATTAATTTAAAAATTAAAGCGGCGTTTGACAAGGGCTTTTTGTTTGTCATCGTTGTAACAGTTATCCTTCCAGGTGTACTGCCTGAAACATAAATCTTTACAGCCCGGCGTCATACAAATTAAGATCAGGAAATAATTATTTAAATTATGTACAAATCTTTATTTGCAACCATCACAAAACTACCAGATGAGTTTTTTTTAATATAAGGAAAGAATAGCATATGAAATAGCAGTTATTGGGATAGGTAGATGAATTATTTTTTTCACAACTATTTATTTGACGACCTGTTTGGTGTAGTGGTTTAAATCTCTGATCACTATACCAACCGGTCGCGGGTTCGAATCCCGCTAGGGGCATATGTTTGTGTGATGAATAAGGACATGTGTACCCGAGTTATGGATGTAAGTATTTATTTACAAAACAAAATGTATTTATGTGATATATCAACCATCTGGTATCCACAACACAAGCCTATAGTTGCTTACTGTGGGAACTAGATGGCGCTGTGTGTATGTCTAAGGATATTTATTATTATTTAATTTAATGATGTAATTATATGGAATAGGCTACAAATGCGACCGTCAAATGACAAAGCTTAATTCGATTATGGTATTGAAAAAAAACTATGCCAATATTTCACTTACCTAATATTTTTTTTCCGTACGGTAAAAAAACTCATCCGGTACATAAGTGATCTATTTGGTGTGCTTTTATTGCTTATTATTAGGACATTCTATCATTTAAAACAACAAAGGCTATTATAAAATTACCGATTATTTGAATGATAAGCGAGCATGGACATAGCTGTCTTATTATTCATATAATATTATCAAATCACAAATTGTAACCCATAATCAGTTTAAAAGAGCAACCCCTAGAGTTTCTTGCTCGTTCTTCTCTGGGGAGTCAGCTTTGTGAATAAACAGTAAATTTAAATGTAATATTAATAGTGACGTTTTTCTATGAAATAAAATATTCTGATTTGATTTTTCAATAGTAATTTTAGTACCTACATTGTTGAAGTCAATATAATAGCTGTAACTAAAAATATATATATATGTATATCCAAAAAGTGAATCATTTCCTAAAAAAAATTAATTTGTATTATACAGGTGTAAAGGCCTATGGTTTCAGCCTATGTAGTACATGTTAAGTAAATGGTATAGAGAAGTACGCACTCTAAGGACATGAATTTGATTACGCCCTATTGTTATTGTTTTTCGAGTAATAACTCGAAAAACAATACTGCATGAGGTATACCAACGCAATATAATACTATAACTGAATATTATCTATATTTAAAATATAAGGTCACGGTTCGTTCACTTTACTGTACATTAATCAGTCGACTTAACCACATTACTAAACTAAGACTAAATTAGTTTGGACCAAGAAAAAAAAGACGGTGCGCCTAATTTAAAGTGAAGCCACTTTTATAAACGTTCGTGTTACCGCCGCGTACGGGACTATATGATCGACTTTGGCTTCTCTTGTCATTATGCATGTGACCATGTATGTGCACAATGAACATACAATAGGGGTGCCCACCTTAAATACCTTACAAGAAACGCAGACTTGCTAACCTGTTTGTTTGCTAAATCAACTATACTTAGCACATAATGTAGCCGATGAACAATCAACTTCCCCATTGAATTACACCCGATTCTTTAGACACAAATTAAAAAATAAATCTTATCGAGGCGTTCATATATAAGCTAATTGCTACTTAACATGATAAATGAAATATTATTAATAAATATATTGTGAATTTTAAATTGTTTCAATAATCCAACTAATATAATATCAGTATGAGTTTGACTAAAGGCATTTATTATTGGATTTATTTATGTATATGATTATTTATATGTATTTAGGTATTGTTTATCATATTTTAAGTAGTTTATTATTAAACATATTTGTTTCATAAGTATCTATTATTAACTGCGTTCCGTGTAACGTTTCTAACTGTAATCTGTTTGTATTTTCTGTGCAATAAAGAATAAATAGATGATGAAACAATGATAATGATGATGATAATAAATAAAATATTATTAATAAATTTTAAATTGATTAAATAACTAATAAAACATTACTAGGATTATTTAAACAATTTAAAAGTCACAATATATATTTATTAAAAATATTTTATTTTTTATATCTTTTACATTTTATTTATAATATTAGGAAATGCGAAAGTTTGGGATTAGTTTTTCGCTCTATCAATCACAACGATGCCGATGAACGGATTTGAATTTTGGGTACAGTAGAATATGCCCTGGAATAGGACATAGAATATTTTTTACCCCGATAATAATAATAAATAATAAAAGGTATTCAATCAATCAATCAAATACGCTTTATTGTTTAAATAAGGAAGGTACATTTAAATATCTTATAGAAACTACATTCATACATACATACATACATACATACATAGTATTCATTCATCACAAAAAAGAAAAAAACACAAGCATACATAGAATCGAGAACCACAGTATTGTGATGAATGGGTAGGGACTCAGCAGTGTTGCTGATTTTCAGTCCCCCCCTGTAGAGTAGTTGCTGCCACCAAAGACAGTATGGGCGACTTTCCAATGGCTAACGATTTTTTTTTTACATATATTTTTGTTTTTAAGTTTAGGCGTGGCTCTGGACAACGTAGAAATTAAATTAAAATGTAAGAAATAAGAGGCCCCATCTGTTAGCGCGTTACTATAAGGCGAGTAGTACCCTCGGGATAAACAAAAATTACACCACAAAGGAAATTACACATATAAACTTGTACAGTATGGTAATAAAGACATAAAATGAATATTATCAATTACATGTGTGTATAAACGCGTGTAAAGTTTCGACACGATTTGTGGCTTCACTTCTATCGTCTGCCTGCTCCGTCTATCCTTTTTTCCTGGTCTGAGTTAGTTTCCTTTAATCAGTCTTATTGTTTCATAAATACTGTTACAGTTTACCTCCATTACAATTAAGAGTATTATTTTCTTATATATTATACATAACAATTGTAGTGCTCGAAACCCGTTTAATTTCCTGTGTAACCCTAACTATACTATATTTTTAATTTTACATAAAAATCGCAGTAAACTTAGTTCTATGAACCAACTTTTAGTATCTCAACTATTTATAGTTATAACTAGTATTTTGTAACTGGTATCAAACCCTGATTAAAAATCACAACCAATAATGGCTATCGCAGACTAAGCGTAGGGAAAGTGCTATTGAACGAGTCAAATTTAGTCTTTTATTTGGATAAATTTTCTGACTATTTTGTGTCAGTAATAATTACATAATAAATATACAAAACCCTTAATTTCAACTTAATAAAATCAGTGAAACGGTTCCTTAAAAACTGGCTCGTTGCCAACTCTTTCCCTACGCGGCATCTGCATCCTATAAAATAAAACAAACTCTATTCTTAAATACCATTTCGTGTAAAGCATTGAAAAATTCAACCTCGATTTAAATATAAAAATATATTGTTAATTTTAAATAACAACCTGTATAAAGAAAGTGATCTATCAAAAAAAAAAATATTTTCAACAGTTTAAATAAATGATAAGTGATTGTTCTCTGCTGACTTCGTGTAAATTGCCAATTGTCAGCAAGATATACATATAATTAATGTTCAAACTGAAAAAAGGTTAACTATTAAAAAGGTTTAAGAAAAAATGATTACTCATTTTATAGATAGGTCCTTTCGAAGCATGTGCTTCTATGGTAAAGTATACCAATTAGATTTATCCGTTAGACTGGTCCACGCCTCTGGAGATGTGAGAGCTGGTGCCTACTTTGCTCAGCAGCTGAGCTTATGGGGCAATAGCGCTAGCGTACTGGGAAGCGAGTTGGACGGCGTATTTTTTCTATAAGATATAGGTATTTTTAATTGTCTTTTATAAATTTGTTAAATACTTAATACCAATTTGCCAATTAGTAGTTCTAACATTTTACAGTTTGAACCCTTTTCTCTTTGGCCATTGGTCAGTTTGGATATTTCAGTTAGACAACATTTTTCAGTTTAAACATAAATCGAATAAGACGGATATCACAATTTTAATGAAAATCAGTCGAATGCCCACGACGATTTCCTCTTCAACAATTTTTTCGCCGGTGGTATTTCTATATCGTGGAGCTCAACACAGTGCCTCTTCAGCTCTGCGTACTTCCTAAACTTGGCTCCACAGACCAGACAGTCCACTATCATCTTCCTAACCTTATGGACCCTCCACTCATGCTCCCATTTATCTTTCAAAGTCCTAAAATACTCATGGCAGAACCTACATCGGAATCTACTCGACATCTCTTTGGTATGAGCGCATTTGATATGCTTATTCAGCATAGATTCAAAGTGGAAATACTTTTCACAGTAGTAACATTGTAATGGCGGATGTTTATTATGATATTCCATATGTTGGGATATCATTTTCTTAGAATTGAACTTCCTTTGGCATAAATCACATTGGAAATACGTGGCGCCGTGGATTTTCTTGTGCTTGGAGAAGTTTGACGAGTCACTGAATGATTTGTTGCAGAAAGTGCATTGGTAGAGTGTTAGCTTCGCGTGGTCACGTAAATGAGCTTTGTATTTATCTATTTTGGTGAATGTCTCCGATTGGCAGACCTCGCAGAGGATGGTGAGGGTGCCGTTGTCGTTGACCGGGGTCTTGGCGAGGGTGCTGCGGACCACGTGCTCGATGAGGTGGCGCTTTAGGTCGCTGACGCGGTCGAACGACTTCAGGCATACTTCGCATACCTGTCAACGTCTCAACGTATTAAAAAAAAAAACGGAAACAATTGAGAAATTGAAGCCACTTACACAAAACTTAAAAAAAAAATTATAGAGGCAACTGTCTTTAATATACCGATCGATGTTAAATGTTGGAGACCATACCTTGTTATACTTCCTGTTCCTCTTAGCCTTATTCGAGAGGAACATTTTGTTGGAGATGACTTTGGCGATTACGGAGTCCGCCCTCTGGATTTCGTAGTTGGTATCGAGCTCCCTGGAGTCCTCTTCCAGTTTCCAGTCCTCCCCTTCTGGAGTGAACACCTCACTGTCGTCTATGAGGGACTCGGCTAGTTCAGTCTCGCTAGAGTCCTGAAGAAATACAGTATTTCCATTTAATCGATGCAAATGACGACCTTTGGTGTAGTGGTTAGAAACTCTAACTGCTATACTAAAAGGTCGCTAATTCGAATCTCGCTACGGGCATATGTTTGTGCGATACCCGAGTTATGGATGATTACACTATGTCACAGATAGCGATAAATTAGCCACGGAATTTATAATTAGGCGCCACCAACGTCTGGTGGAGCTGGTGGAGCTGGTGAAGCTGGTGACGACGTTTACAGTAATGTTAGGCCTGGTCATCGAAAATGAATATTCAGATTGCTACCAGCCGTCATAGGAGACGGACCACCACTTAGCACATCATCGGGCGTGAGTGACTTTGATTACCTATTATCACCAAAGCTTGGAAGAATCCGGTGAGTTGTTACTTAACAAGCAGTTGGTCATGGAATTTGAGTAGGAGGGATTGTAGACTAGATAGGTTGAATTCCACAGACTGCATACGAGGGCCAAGTTAGATGGCATGAGGATGAGGGCCATGCAAATGTTTACCCTTCACCGGTAAGCATCTCAGGTTCCATGATTATAATTGAACGTAATTATTTGTGCGTGGGTAAGTGGTCTGTAATTGCCACCTTAAGGATTTAAGGTAATTGGGCCCGTGTTCCATCAGTGGCAGACTTTTACCTCGTTCTATTAAACCCTAGTGTCATTCTCATATCCTATTCGCATTTAGTAGCTTGGCATAATATTGCAATTTCCCGAGCTACCCTATACGAAAGGCTGGCACAGTCCCAGTTGCTAGCAACGTCGGCGTTTCCCCAACATATATGTATTTATTTAGAAAAAATATGTATATTTGTGTAGTATATCAACGATCTAGATCGAACTAGATGGCGCTGTGTCTATGCGCAAAGATATTTATATAACTGTTGATGCGGGAGTTCCTGATTAAATGTTCCCAAACGCGTATGGTATTTCAAAATTCTTTCACGGAGTGTTTTCTGCACAACGGGTTAACCCTTAACCTCAACACTCTAGGGATCAAGACGAATCAAACGACACCTCACACTTCAAAATCGGTCAAGCTGCTAAAGCTACAGGATGTAATACATATCTACATACATACATAAATAAATATTATATTTCGGACACTTAGGTCCGTACCTCAGAATATTGCCCAAGCGTAGATCTGCGCTTGAGCATAGTTAGAAAGTGACGCCACCATACAAGTTACATAAAGCAGTCCCTTTTTAACTGTCCTCAAGCGGACATCTCTGCTTGGGTAACATTCTGTAATATGGGACTTACACCAATTATCTAGTCCCAAACTAAGCAAAACTTTGGATACTAGATAACGGATAAACATACATAAATATTTATATAAACATCCATGCCTCTGAAATAAATGTTCGTATTCATTCAATTCGAACCGCAACCATTGGCTTCGCAGATAGGGTCACTTACCACTACGCCAATCGGAATGAACGGTAAATAAAATATGAAATTTTAAAAAACTAAAAACACGACACATTTCCAACACCATTTAACCGCCTCCGTGGCTCAATGTAAACAACATTAGGTTTACGATTCGGAGGTCGCGAGTTCGATCCCCTGCGGGGTACATGTTTAAGTACTCGGTTTGGTTGGTGGTAGGGCATTTTAAAATGTCCGCCTGGCTAGCTACCACCATCTATCTAAATCTGCCGCCAAGCAGCAATGTTAATAGCATTGTTGTGTTCCGGTTGTCAGAGATAAGATAGCCAGTCCACCAAATGTGTTGGGGTTTCCGGGTCAGTACGCTTCCACCTTCGACCTCATCTTCACTTAACATCAGGTGTGATTGAGGTCAAGTACTAACCCGTCGTGCATAAAAAAAAAAAAAAAATCACCCACTCTTGGCTCCATCATTAGATCGTCATCACCAATTGGTCAACACGAATCATATGAATCCAAAGTCGAGGGGTTTACTAATAGCCACTGACGAGTCACCATCCACCTCCTGCCTCCATCATCAGATCAGCTCCAAGATATCAAAATCAAAATCAAAAAATGCTTTATTTTGTAGGTACACAGGGTACACTTAAAATAGTCAGATTTTACATTTTTAAAGCTACTGCTTGTTCAAAAGGCAATTTTCCCCTGAGAAGAACAAGCAAGGAACTCGAGAGGTCGCTCTTTTTAAAAAAAGGTTTTTATATTACAAAATTATTATTTTATATTATAATATTTCATTATTAATTGTGAAATAGCCTGGTTATGCGAACGGGCTGGTTATGTCCATGATTGATTGATCAAATTATAATATCGTCATCAGAATTACATATACATACAAAGTTTCATTTCGATACGACAATTAGATAATTACTACTATTACTACAGCTATTTGTCCACTAAGTAAATTTTACTATAATTAATGATCATGTATAATTTTTTTAAGTGGATGAATAAATTTACCATGATCAAACCGGGGACGCCTTAAAGAAAGGCCAAGTCAAGAGTACCCTAAACCGACGAGCATGTATGAACAACCTTATGAGAGTGAAGGAAGCTGAAGAGGTGTCAGGATCGTAGCAAGTGGAAGTCTATAGTGTAGGCAGAGAGCCTACCCCTACGAGAAACAGGCGTGACATTATGTATGTATGAATAAATATCTTTTTATTTTATTTATTTAGAAGTAAGTTTAAATTAACTTTCAAGATTTGATTACATTGTTAAATAAAAGCGTGTTAGAAACTAACCTTGGACCAGGTAGTCATATCGGCATGGATCTTCTGGTGGTCCGTAAGATCGACGTAGTTGCTCGTGGTGAAGTCGCAGGCGTCGCAGTTGAAGACGAAGTGGGATCGGGTCACGTGCGCTTGCAACGCCTCTAGGTGAGTGTATGTACGAGGGCAGTATCTAAAACAGTTCATTCATAGTTGAAAATGAAAAATGAAAATGAAAAAATGTTTATTTCTTTCTTTAGGAATCACATGCAACGTATTGTTAAGATTTCCTTTTAGGTATAAGGATACCTGTGCCAGGAAATCTTGCTCTTCCTTAACTAAGCATAGTAAACATTGTAATTATTAATAGATTAGATAAATATATATTTCGGACACTTGCACCAATCATCTAGTTCCAAACTAAGCTAAGCTTGTGCTATGGGTACTTCTTCTTCGATTTAAGAGCTCTTGTCGGTGGAATAATGACCACGTCTCTCTACTATCCGCCCTCGTTTTAACCTCTTGGTACGACACGACATTCACCATTTCTTACACTTGGTCAAAGTAAAAACGCCTAGGTCTTCCCCTTCCTCTCTTTCCTTCAAACTTTCGCTCAATTTTTTTTTTAATATCGTGTCGTATCAAGTGACCTATCATCTTTCCTCTAGATGGATGGATACTAGATAACGTTTATAAATAAATAATAAAAAATATCCTTGGACATACACACAATGCCATCCAGTTCCACTTTAAGCAACGATAGGCTTGTGTTGTGGATACCAGATGGTTGATATACTACATAATTATTTAATGAAGAAATGTGTGGTTCTTATTTTAAATTACGTATTCTATTTTCAGTACAACAGGAAAGTCTATACAGGGAGAGGCAAAAGGTCGGAAGCTTGAAGTCTTAGGTATTTTGATCAAATATTTTAATTAATTGTATATTAGCATTTAGTACTGTACTTTAACAATAAAGAAATCTTTGGACACAATGTGTTTTACTACGTCTATATAGTTAGCAAATTACATAAAATATATTTTAAGTACATTCAGAGATTATTATTTACTACTAACTAAACTAAAACCAGTTTTGGAGTGGTGCCGTCGCATCGTACTGTTCCAGGAAGAAAGAGACAGTACTACATTAAAACTGGTTTTAGTTTAGTTGCTGTACATCCGAACAGATTTTTTTTTTTATGCAGAACGGGTTGGTACTTGACCTCAATCACACCTAATGTTAAGTGAAGATGAGGTCGAAGGTGGAAGCGTACTGACCCGGAAACCCCAACACATTTGGGGGACAGGCTATCTTATCTCTGACAACCGGAAGACAACAATGCTATTAACATTGCTGTTGGCGGCAGAATTAGATAAGTTAAGACGGTGGTAGTTAGCCAGATGCACTGTTCCAAACTAACAGATGCACTGGAACATGCTCTAAAACTCAAATGGCAATGGGTAGGGCACATCTCAAGATACACTGACAAAAGATGGAAATTACAAACAACAGTGTGGAAAGGTCCATTAGGAAAAAGAAATATTGGAAGACCTAAAAAGCGTTGGTTAGACGATATTATTATAGTTGGTGGACGAAAATGGACAGTTGTAGCCAAGGACAGGAGGAAGGGAAGGAGGAGGCTTTTACCCCAATGGGATCCATAGAACAATAAATTAGACTATAATGTAAAACTCTCTATAATAACACTATTATATAACCCAGATATTTAGCATATAACCCAGATGACGGTGTCGATTCGGATGTACAACGAACTAACTAAATTTAAAGCAGATACATCCTTTTCTAACACTATTAACATGAAAGGGACGACTATAATTTAAGGCCTGTCAAATTAAGTTAAGAGCTGTCAAAACAAGTCGCTCCATAGTATTTTAATCGTGACGTCGCTAGGTGTACACCTAATATTGATAGAGAAGTGCTTGTTTTGATCCTTTTACTTAATTTGACAGGACTTAATTATATGTCGTCCTTTTCATGTATTAGTGGTTAGAAAAGGATACATATAATTTAAATTTAGTTAGTTCGTTGTACATCCGAATCGACACCAATGTAAATATAAACGTATACACGGTGTCGGGTTTCATGTGGTCCAAAGGAAAACCATCGATAGAGGGGTCCAGGGGCTACTCTATGGACCCCCATGTATGTTCCGTATAGTTTTCGACAAAATAGCATTTTTCTAAATTTTTCCTTACTAACCAAAATCATGCCTTTTTTACATTTTCTCCTAAACTATCATTACTAGAACCTTGATTTTTTTTTGTGAATGTGAACAATTAATACTAAGGATTTGGTTACTAAGGAAAAATTTAGAAAAATGCAATTTTCTCGAAAACTATAAATTTTCGCGGAACATACATGGGGGTCCATAGAGTAGCCCCTGGACCCCTCTATCGATGGTTTTCCTTTGGACCACATGAAACCCGACACCGTGTACATGGAAAAATAAAGCTTAATAATAATAAAAAAAAACATCCGAATCGACACCATTGTATGTTTAACTAAATATCAATACTATACTTAAAGCAAGCTACAGAATGTTTAGAAAACATTTTTATTTGATTACTGATGGGTACTCTCATCCTTCTACAAAAAATCAGGAACTTAAAAATTATGGGAAGTTACACCACAAAAATTGCGTGTTTTTTTTTTTTTTTTTTTTTTTTTTTATATGAGAGGGCGGCAAACGAGCATGCGGGTCACCTGATGGAAAGCAATCACCGCCGCCCATGGACACCCGCAACACCAAAAGGGTCACAGATGCGTTGCCGGCCTTTGAGGAAGGTGTCCACCCCAGAATAAGTAAGGCAGCCTGAGCGATGAGGGATTCTCCAGCACTAATAGTGCTGGTACCCTCCTGGGGTACTAACTCTTTAAATACCGCTACCATTCTGGAGAGAGACTGGAAGGTGGGCCTCCGGCGCCCTCGCTCACCGGACGAAGCGCAGTGGCAAAATGCCACTACTCAGACGTCGGTCTTCTGCGAGAGGGTGGTGGTTTTTACTGGACTATCAGTCGTTTTTGCATTATACATATTTAGACGATTATTTACTAGCACCAACGGTATCCTGAGGGTGGTGGGAGGCAAACAGGAATGTCCTATTGCTAGTCACTGGACAGCGCTTTTAGTAGGTTATATATTTGACATGTTTCTAAATTTTATTTATATTTATTATTATTGTTGTATGACCAATTTTATACTAACATAAACTAAGACTTAGTAACCTAATATGTAATTATCAGACATAAAATAAATAATTATAAATATCTTTGCACATACACACAGCGCCATCTAGTTCCACACTAAGCAACTAGGCTTGTATTATAGATACCGGATGGTTGATAAACTAAACAAATACAATTTTTTTTTGTAAATATATAAATAAAAAGTATCCATAACTTTGGAACACATGTCTGTATACATCATACAAACATATGCTCCTAGCGGGATTCGAACCCGCGACCTTTTGGTATAGTAGCAGAATTTCTAACCACTACACTAACCAATATTTGATTGATTGATTGTGTAGTTTTTGCACAGAAACTACTAGTAGATTACAGGTTTATGGAACAAGTGTAGAGAAGGTCAGTGATTATCAATAAATAGTACAAATCGAAGATCATCAGGTAGAGCGGTATAACCCAACTGCCCTAACCTAACCTGTAAGAGCAAGAAGGGTATGCCATGGCCCAAAAATGATCATGGATATTGGGAAGCATGCTAAAATACTAATATGTGAAAAATAAAAACTTTATAACAAAGAAAGCAATGTTCATGGCATTGTTGTGTTCCGGTTGTCAGGGATAAGTTAGCCAGTCCCCCAAATGTGTTGGGGTTTCCGGGTCAGTACGCATCCACCTTCGACCTCAACTTCACTTAATATCAGGTGTGATTTTGGCCAAGTAAGAACCCGTAGTACATAAAAAAAAACCGACCTCACTGAATTAAAAAAATGTATTTATGTAGTATATCAACCATCTGGTATCCACAACACAAGCCTATAGTTGCTTACTGTGGAATTAGATGGCGCTGTGTGTATGTCTAAGGCTATTTATTTATATAGGAACTGTACCTGCACGAATATTTCCTGGTATGTATCTTCTTGTGTGCCCGCAGTGTGAACTTCGACGCGAACACCTTATGACATTTGCTGCACTCCAATTCCGGGTCACCATGACCCAAGCAGTGCTGCTCGAACTTCTCCTGACTCTTCAGATGTTTCCCGCATTCTAAACACATGTACTTGACATCATCGTCCTCATCAGGTCTGTGTTTCATCTGCCTGGAGCATTTCGTATTGTGGTGGACCATGTGGTCACGGAGGGCAGATATCTGATCGAAAATTTGCTGGCATTTTGCGCATTGGTATTTCTTGTGGTTCGGGCTTGGGTTGGTGTTTTCTGAAAAAGTAGTAAATGTTAACAGAGGGTAATCACGACATATTCAGGATGAATGACATACGACCGTTACGAGGACACGCTCTGCGAATAAGCCGCACTCATGCTGACATCAATGCCCATCAATTTCTGAGCAACCGCGTTGTTTAGGCCTGGAATAAGCTGCCGGAAGAGGTTGTGTCCGCCCAATCAGTGAATTCGTTCAAGAATAAATTTTTAAAAAACTAGTGATGACTTAAATATTGTCTGAATAACAACATAATGAACAATGTGAACTCTTCCAACACTGTGACATAGACATACCGGCAGTAATGCTGCTCGTCTATAATAATATAATAATAATAGAACCGCCAAAATTGGCAGAACAACCAACTTCAGTTAGGTGCCATTACTATATATTTTATTATTTTTCTAATTTTGATTTAGGGACTTTTATACAAAGGGTCCCATCGTACATCTTACTGACTTAATCTATTTAAATCTAATCCTAGCGACACACTGATGACTTCACAAAGGCAAATGGACTCCGGGCAGCATTTGATTACCTCCCAAATTGGGAGACCTTGTATTAACCGCTGAGCCACCGACGCTCTCTCATTTATTTTCATCTCCTTAAATTTTTACTTACAATTAAAATAAATAAGTATACATCATCAGATCTTCACCAAATTTATATGGGACCACATATCCCCATACTGCAAGCTGCCAGGGATGATGGGGATTCGTTTACAAGTAATCGGTGTATTATACTATTATATTTTTAAGTCAGTTAAAAAAGAAATTAAAAATAACTGCTGATCTTACCTATAACAACTTCATTATCCACTTCCCCACCATCAACAGGACATTTCATGAATGGGTCAGTATATGCAACCTTCTGAATCGTCTGCCCGTGCTGGGAATCCTGCCCTAGGAACAGAATCGTCTTCCGCTGCTTAGACACTGACTGGATATCTGAAGACATCAACTGTTTTAACGCATCATTCTCACTATTCAGCCCTATAAATTTCAATTCCTCTCTATCTCTACTCTCTTTCTCATTCATAATCTCCTCCGGCAGCTGAGATAAAAACACACCACATTCAAATTCATCATCCTCATAAATATTTGTATCAGAATTCTGCAGGACATTAACATCTTTGATCACTTTCTTATTCTTTTTGGTGTCCAAATCATCAGGTGATGAATAATGTACAGCCTCTTTATAGTTGAAAACATTTTTAGTGATATAAGTGTTGTGGTGCTCAAATGTTATGCAACTTGTTCTCGTTTCCTGCCGTACAGAGTAGTGGGGCACATCCTGGGTCGGTGGGTCATAATGATTATACACATATGGGCTTCTGGACGGGTCGATCCATACCTCAGACTGGTTGTATGGCGCAGTATTCGCATCCGCTATGATCACTGGTATATCATTCTCATTGAATGCTTCAGACGCTTTATTACTCGATTTCTCCTGCTGGATGCTGACATCATAGCTGTCTATAAGCTTCACATTACAGAAACCGGAGTAAATATCCGTCTGGTTCCCCTCCACGTCCGGGGAAGTTATTTTCAGGTCGATATACACGTTATCTGTGACTTCGCAGTTGGATTCGAGCCTTGTACACTTCTTTGGGATAAACAGGATCGGATATAATACTTCCGAATCCCCGGGGATACTGCCCTGATCCATTTCTCCAAGTTATACCTAAGTAAACACAGTGAAAACATTTTTTTAGCGAATCTGAAGTGTTGTTCGGAAATGGAGGTAAATTAATAATAATTTATAGAATATTATGGTGAATAATGAAGGGAAATCGAACTTACCACGTGCAGCGACGGTGTCCAGAAAATGTGGTGCCGGCCTAGAAAAAGGAATGCGAAGGTAACGTACGAATGTGCGAGAGAATTACAAATTACCCTCCATTTTTCGAAACGAACAATGTAGTCCCAACTTTCACGTTCAAAGTTCAATGAAACTTCAAATTCAAGTTTACGGCGGCAAACAACGAAATGACTTTAAATTTTGAAACGTAGGATTATTTGTCCTGGAACAATAATTGTGATTGTCAAATATCTCAGGCCTACCTACCTACTAATATATTTTTATCTAAAAAGTAATTTGACGGTCTTCATATTCCCGCCAAATACGAGTCGAAGGCAAGAAATAAAAAAATTACAGTAAATCAATATAGAAAAATCTTTGGCGTAAATTGCGGTAAGTCTTTGCCCAATAACGAATGACGACTCTGAAAATAAATAGATCAATCAATCAATCACATCAGCGGCTCTCAAAGTCTTTTTCAGGGTACCCCTTGCTATAGAATGTATTATTCAGAAAGAAAGGTATGAGCGTCTAATATATTACTAATATATTTCAGTCAACGGTTGTTTGCATATATTTCGTTAAGAGGGTGCATCGAGTCTAGTGGCGATCTCATTAGATGAAGAAACATTTGATTTCTTTAATCTACTTCAAAAAGGAGTAAACATAAACTAAATATGAACTTGAAAAGCCTAAAATTTATTATAAATAATGTCTAAATGTCGAGAATTTTAAATTATAAATAAACGTTCTACATGGTTTAATTATTATTGTGTAAAACACCCATACATACTCGCACTTTGAACATTTTATATTAGGTATGTAAATACAACATTTGGTCAAGATTTTTTGCGCAAACATTTTATGTAAAGATTCCATATTTTAGTACCTAATTGCTGTTGGCTTGTTCTTTAACGGAAGTAATTGAATTGAGTTCACGAAAATATTAGTAATATAGAATAGATGAAGTCAATTTTATAGGAAAAGTTCCTCTCATCCAAACCAAGTGTTTATGTATAAATATTTTTTTAAGTTAGGCATATTTAAAAAAAAAAAGTATGAGTTTTTAAAATAAATATTTTTTGTAAAGCTATTACTGTACTAATGCTTACTTCTAACTTGGAGAGAGGAATTCTCAATAACTGCATAAACGTGGACAATAAACGTATACATTCAGTGTACTAAGTATCGGGAATTTGTCAATAAAACAAAAAATACAAATTATTCATCTAAATTTATTTTATCGCCTTCAAAGTAGGCCCCATCGCTTGCAATACAACATCTCCACCGCTTCACCCAGTCTTCCATACATTTTTCATAGGCTATTTGCGGTATGGCCTTTAGCTCATTCAGCGAATTTTCTTTTATGGCTTCTATCGACTCAAAACGTTTTCCTCGAAGTGGTAATTTTAACTTGGGAAATAAAAAAAAGTCAGACGGAGCCATATCAAGTGAATACGGTGCTTGGTCGAGAACTTTTGTTGAATTTTTCGCTAAAAACTCTTTCACTATAATGGCTGTGTGTGATGGTGCATTATCATGGTGCAGCATCCATGAGTTGTGTTGCCACAAATCTGGACGTTTTCGGCGGATACTCTCACGCAAACGCTTCATGACGCCTAAATAATATTCTTTATTCACTGTTTCTCCCTCTGGAAGGAATTCGGAGTGAACCACACCACGGTAGTCAAAAAAAACTGTCAGCATCACCTTGATTTTGGAGCGACTTTGCCGCGGTTTTTTGGGTTTCGGCTCGTTTTCGAGACGCCATTCTGAAGACTGTTGGCTTGTTTGCATGTCGTACTCATAAACCCATGTCTCGTCGCCAGTTATTATACGTTTCATAAAGGTCGGATCCGTAGAAGCTCGGGAAACCATGTCTTCAGCGACATGCTTTCGCTGCGCTTTTTGAACAAAATTGAGCTCTTTTGGAACTAGTCGAGCGGCGACGCGTTTCATGCCTAAAATGTCAATGAGAATGTTGTGGACGGACTTAAAAGATATGTTCACCTCACTAGCCAACTCTCTCAGACTCATATGTCGATTTTCGAGCACTAGCTTCTTGATTCTGTCGATGTTTTCTTTGGTCGTAGCGGTTGAAGGTCTACCAGAACGAGGCAAGTTTACTACTACTTCTCGGCCTTCTTTAAAAGCCTTATACCATTCATAAGCCCTTGTTTTCGATATACACGATTCGCCGTAGGTATTTCGCAACATTTTTAGTGATTCACCACATGAAATATCATTTGAAACACAAAATTTAAGGCACACTCTTTGTTCAACAATATTTTCCATTGTAAAAATCGCCGAGGAGTCAAAACTTTGACTGACCTTGAAATGACCAACAAAAAGTGTAGTTTAAAACAAATTAAATGACAGATCCCGCTCAAATTTTGCGCGCTAAATCAGTACAGTGCTACCAACATGCAGTAAAAAAATTAGAACGACCTCTTTTACGCGGGTCTTTTTATTGACATATTCCCGATACTTTTTACACAGAGTAGTATGTAGGTATACTATAAGTTTGTTATGGAGGAGCGAGGCTTCCTGCCACAGGTATTATATACTTACTAGGAAGTTTGAACCATATGAATTTATTATGTATGTAGAAAAAGAAACAAACATTTTTAATTTAAATTTAATGGTCGGTCACACACAACAAAATAACAACCTATGCCAATGCCAATTTTTGTGAGTTTTGCTAATCTTAAGGTATGCCATCGGGGCTCCCTATATAGTGGGTTCAAACCTTGCCTTCAAAACCAACGGTTGCGTGTTTAAATCCCGCTAGGAGTAAATGTTTGTGTGATGAATGCAAACATTTATTCCCGAGTCATGGATGTTTATATAAATATTTATTTATGTATATCCATTATTTAGTATTCATAGTACAGGCTTTGCCTAGTTGGAACTTGGTAGGTGTTAAGGGTCCAAGATATTTATTGATTTCATCTAGGCTGTCGAGGAAATACCTGTCATGCACTCATCCACAATCCACAATATCGGTAACCGACTGCTCTGGCGCTCAGCATTCAAATACCTGTGAGTTTTCACTGGTATATGTCACACTGGTAGAGGTGCTGGTTACACCGGCAAACCCACATCACTATTTATTTGGCATCATTCAGATTTAGTCCACAGCATGGACATTTATTTATAACAGGATGAGGGACTATTGTTATCTATGGATTTAACGATAAGGGCACAGATTACTAATAAGTTACTAAAGTAAATAAGGGTAAGAATTAACCTATGATAAAATGATAATAATAATAATTTATACGATAACTATCTAAAAGAAGAGGAAGGTTGATCTTTGTTTGGACTTTGGAACAAAAACCTTTTGTGTAGATCTAGACTTACACGAAAGATGTTAAGTACAATATTTTGGTAAAAAAAAGCACAAACGCCGAATTGAGAACCTAATCCTTTTTGAAGTCGGTTAAAAATGGCTGTAGCATATCGGTATTAAGCACAGTACAATACATTTTTGTTATACCTACCCTCCTCCTTCCACCTTCGGCGTCATCTTCACTTAACATCAGGTATGATTGAGGACAAGTGTTAACCCGTTTTGCATAAAAAACCCACTCATTGGGATTCTATGGTAGATTGCAGCCTCCTTGGTTCAATATCAAGCAAGATTTTTATTAGATATAAAGTAATTATTATCTGGGTAAGTAATAAAACAAAATAATTGAGTGTAGAATTGTATATTTAAATTAAATTTAAACTATGTGTTGGTTTATCCAGTCTTGGTAGGCGCTGACACGGACGAACATATCGGGCCCGCCTCGCGCGCATGGAATACCCCATGATACAATGCCAATTTGCTGCTGACGATCCACACGTACTAGAGCACTGCCGGAGTCACCCTGGTGAAAAAAAGCATTACGTTGTTATAGATTTATTGTCTTACAATACTTTGTACTTTAAGGACATAAACAGTAGTTTCGTTAAATTAAGACAATTATTAGAAAACTAATACGCGCGTAGCTTCTCCGAAACAGAGTTAGTAGAGTTGAAATCTCGGGAGAAAATATCAACTTATTCTGTTAGTGGTACAACTAATTATCCATGCGTACCCAATGGGTTTGAAGAATATTATCCATATTTTCGAATATCGGAATAGGTAGGGACATCATTTTTGTCTTACATTACACATGCCGTGTCCAGCCGAATGGAAGGTGCAGATTTCAATGTGTGGCTCAACTGGCGGCGCGACCATGTTGTTGGCAGCTGCGACAGTTCTAACGTCCTCTATGCAGCGATCACCGTCGATCGTCTGCACGAACAGCTCCAGGAGGGTTGCGGACAAAGCGCCACCTTGCTGTACAGAGGAATACAAGAATAATAAGTAACCATTTAACACAATAAACAAAAATAATGCCTCTAACCCAGTGCGGTAGGCAAAGACCACAAACTTGCATTTGAAATCCTGACACACCTCTCTCACCTTATTTACATCTAATCGCAATCTTAATTTCTGGCTAAATTCTTTTAATTCGTTCATTAATTGAAAACATTTGGGATTCAATGACTCTGGAAATTTTTCATTGCACATAAAGAAACCACATAGTAGATCACTAGTTACTTGAAATATAATAAAGGTGGATGAGTTTCTAGTAGATATCATTTCATGTTAATCTTGCTAGTGATAAAGAAATAATTATATATAAGGACGAAGGGAGAAATGAATAGCATTGTTTTCCCTACAATTTAAAAATTAATATAGGATAACTCCTCCTAATATATAACAAGCAATAAATGTCCTGATGCGTTTCTTAAGTAATATAATACTACCAGCTTTTCGTCCGGGGATTCGCCTGCGTGGAATACCTTTATCGCGTATATGTTAAATTTGAGTATTTTATTGGGATATAACATAATCTCATGGTTTAATCCGTGGTATGGTCTACCTACA
The DNA here is from genome assembly GCA_949316235.1 of Oegoconia quadripuncta. NCBI lineage: Eukaryota > Metazoa > Arthropoda > Insecta > Lepidoptera > Autostichidae > Oegoconia > Oegoconia quadripuncta. The sequence continues at coordinate 42,444,084 of OX438743.1, read as the reverse complement.
TAGTAATCTAGGGAAAATACGTTTAGACCTCGGAAAAACGCATAACCGCGAATATCTTGTATTTATATGTATAGTAACAATTGCTAAAAATTTCGCATTTGTAAGAATCGCAATATATATTTTGCTCAATTTATGGGAATTTCTTTTAATTCAAAACATTTAGGGAAATTATCTTTACAAAATGATATTTAAAAAACACATGCATCACTAGTTAGTGATGCATGTGTTTTTGTGCATAACATGCTTAGTTTTCTATCCATCAATAAGTTAACTGTGTTTAACAAAAGTCTATCTAATAGTATTTATTGTTATTAAGATACAAATTAATAATAGGATTTTCTAAAAATAACTAGACTAAGCTATCGTTTTTTTTGGCTTAGTTATTCAAAATTACATCTCTAATATACCTCTGTACGAGAGCAACTATATAAGTCGGTTCTGAATTATGTCTACCTAAGCTAATTTTTTACCGTATTTTCCCTGGCCTATAGCATATTTGAAACCAATCCGTTCAACTGTTTCGCAACAAATAAATTTTTATTTTGCGTTTATAATATTAGTTAGATATATCACATGGCAGTAATTAAAACTGCCACTAGAATTAACGTCTATGATCCTTTGTGAATTGGATATAAAAAAGAACAATTAAATTAACATATCAACTTACGACAATTCTTCCCCAACCAGTAGCTCTGGAGGTGACACCACCGGGCGCGAAGTCGAAACTCAGTGGGATTACATTAACGGTGCTAGTAAGGAGGATATTGGTTGACGTGATCAGGAGACCGATGTCGTTTTTGATGGTGGCTGAGACGTAGTGCTGGTGAGTAACGTTGCGCTCGAATGCGTATATCTGGCCGCCGGTGTTCCACTGGTTTGTACCGACTGTACCGCGAAGATTACTGGAACGAAAAACATAATCATTATTTTTTAGACAATATAACATCGTAACTTATCTCATGTTAGTGGACTTGGTACAATTGATAAGGCCCATATAACCAGACCGTCGAATCATCATCATTTATGTTGAAAATTGGAATACATTTTTTTAACCCTAAGCGCGATTTAGTGGTAAAATTATCAATTGCATACACACAGTGGCGGCTAGTTCCACTCTAAGCAACTAAGCTTGTATTATAATACCAGATGTTTGATAAACTACACGAATTTATTTTTTGTAAATAAATTCATTATGTATAAATAAAACACATCCATAACTCGGGCCCACATGTCTGTATTCATCATACAAACATATGCCTCTAGTGAGATTGGAACCTGCGACCTTTTCGTATAGGCGTCAGAGTTTCTAACCACTACACCAAAGTTCGGCAACTATGGCTTTTATATTATTAGTACAAAGTATAGCCCATCACTTTGTTTCAACAAGTATCAATTTCTATATAAACATTATTCTTATTCTTTATCTTTACTTAGATAATCACAAAACAAAGAGACTACTCAAAACAAATCTTTTGAACTCACGCGCTGAGTGATCCGAAGCTGAACACGGCAGCGATGCAGTGAGCGGCCGTCAGCACCGTCCTGGTCGAGATGACGGAACCACCACAGAGGAAACTCCTGACCAACAGGCCGTTGGTGAGACCGAGCATATGCGGGGCGCTGCCTTGAGCTGCTGGAGTACCACCGACAATGCGGGCGTTGCTGTCCGCGTGGATGAACAAATCCTGGTCTACATCTTGGGGTGCTGGAACCGCTGTTGTGAAAATTAATCATTAATATTTTCACTATAATAGTATTATAATTACAAGGTCCAATTTTAAGGGAAATATTGTTACTGATATTATTATGTCAACAAACTAATTTTTAAATGACATCCAAATTCATGCATGTGAACTCCAAAATTCTAAACCGAACTATTGTTGTCACACTAAAAGCAATAATTGCACCAAACTAGCTAACTTTGTAAGATTTAAATACAATAATTTCTTATATCGATATATTCAATGAGTATAAAGTTGTAGTTTTATTTCATTTTATTTAACTATTTTTATATCTTAATAAATTATTCATTAACCAAATATGGTGAAATAAAATATTACAAATATCTATTGCATGAGTTACCAACTGTTATTATCAATAATGTTATTAAAATATTTATCTTTTAATCTCGCGCTTTGGATATCATATCAATGGATTGTTATGATAACCACAAGATTTTGGAATTACCAAACTCGCAGATTATTCTAACCCTATTCATAAATCATTAAAAGTTATTTGTCGAATAACGTAAGTTGATGACGTTTTTTGTTGATGATTATAATTACCCAAAGAATTTATTTCCTGTCTCATAAAATATTATGTTAATAACCACCAACAAGATTACTTCGCAGTTGTATATTTAGCTGAATTAATGATTTAATTAATTTGAAAGAAAATATATTTTAATTATTATTTATGTGGTTCAGGCAACATGGTCTATAAAATTATTAATTAGTTATTTAAGTTATAAGAATAAAATAAAGTAAATATATGCAGGTGTTCCTAAACTAAATATATATTGAAGGTTTTTTAAAGTAATTTACTATCATAACTGTGTAACACATCTAATTTTCCCAATTTATGGGTAGAAATCGCTCGAATATTAATTGATCAAAGGTTTGTTTATATTGAATTGCATCTGATACGTATATATTTACGAATAAGTACAATACAAATACAAGTTATTGCACAATAAGAAAATATACATTTTACAAAAACATTAGGAACAATTATTGTTTGTTCTTTTTATGCACAACGGGTTGGTACTTGACCTCAATGACACCTGATGTTAAGTGAAGATGAGGGCAATGGTGGCAGCGTACTGACCCGGAAACCCAAAAACATTTGGGGACTGGCTATCTTATTTCTAACAACCGGAAAACAACAATGCTATTAACATTGCTGCTTGGCGGCAGATTTAGATAAGATGGTACCAGGCGGACATTTAAAATGCCCTACCACCAATCAAACCGAGTATTTAAACATGTACCCCGCTGGGGATCGAACCCGCGACCTCCGAATCGTAAACTCAATGTTGTTTACATTAAGCCACGGAGGCAATTTAAAGTATTTACAAGTAAAGTTTACGATTGTTGTATAGTTATTTTATCATCAGTAGGTACGCAATTTTATTACAAAAACAAGCGACTAAATGTCGATGTTTTGTTAGGGGGGTACGAGCATAGCGCTAATTGAGAACCACTGACCTTTACTTAACCGTTGTTTTTTTGTCAAAAAAGTCCGGACCTATCATCTTTGTGAGATTAGAACGTATGGAATCCTATACAATGTGATAAGGGTGGTACTTCTAACCCGTTAAGGCTCAGTACTACATCCAAAATCATCGACAAAAAAAATAATATTACTTAGTTTTGAGCAATCCGTGAAAACATAAAAAAAGTGATTTTAAATCACAAAATAATTAAGTAATAATTTTTTTTTCTTACCAAAATAATCTCAAACATACAAAACAAAGTAATTGATTAGTTAGCCAGTATCATTAGGTACCGTTTGCCATTTTTTTCATGTTTCTACGACGTATGAAACCTTTGATATCGCATAAAGTATCGAGCGCGCCGCAGTACATTGAAAATAAAATAAAAATGGTCATAAATTTAGGGGGAAGGGGGCTGGACCCCCCATATTATTTTTTTTGTCGATGGATTTGGATGTAGTATTTAGCCTTAACGGGTTAGAAGTACCACCCCTATCACATTGTATACAATAATGCACACCTAGGATAAAAAAGTGAAATTGGATGAAACATTGATCGTCTACGTGGCGCCTTACAAATGACACAAATAACTACTAGTAAAGTATCTACTGTACTATATTATGGGACTTCTATATGTCGGAGACACTATTTCGGCTATATTGAATATTAATTCTTATACTACAGTGGCATAATCTAGTAGTGATCATAGTCTACCGGTCAATACAAATATATAATAAACTACCCAATACCATTTTAAATGAAACGAAATATACAAGTTTTTGTAAAAAATTAAAATCTCTCCTCTTACAGAAATGCTATTATACTGTCGAAGAATACATGTCAGATAAAATAAAATAAAACTACTTTGATCTCATTATTGTAAGCGTTGATGTCATAACTATAAGTACAGTATAATAATAATAATTATAATTTATAAATAGTTACCTATCATATAAGAATAGATAAAAAGAGTAAAATACCTAACATTGAAATAAGATCGCTTTTAATTAGTTTTAAGTTAATTAAATTTGCTACACCCTATAAGACAGGGTGCATGTACTAGTTTTAAGAACTTTGCATGTAAGCATGATCGAATAAATAAATAAATAAATAATTTTTTTCCCTTAAGGCACTATTTGAACAGAATTTTTGAATTCATTGTGCGTGTTCTATATCTAGTTACACTCTTATGTATTGTTATGGTAAAATATGCGCTTAAGTACTTTGGTAAAATAATGTCGTCAGTTGAATGCATAGGCCATTTCGACAGAAAACTGTACTACCAAGGATTCCCACGTTTCCTATAATATTTACAGTAAATGTCTGCCATATATGATCCGCCTAGGTATTCAATTGATGGCTAATTTGCTCATTTCCCTACAACTTAAACATAAGATTTATTAAACGACTTACCTAAGCATCCCGCCAGGAGCGTTACAAACAGGATCCCAGTTTTCACGCCCATTTTTTTATTTTTTCGGTGATCAACTGATTCATTGTTTGATATATCACTCATATTTATATTTTAGAGGCATTGCTATCTCACTAATTACTAGATTACGAGTGGGTAATGGATAACGTAACTAATTAGGGATTACCAAAATTACGATTTCTTCTATAATTCTGTTATTGCAGGTGAGTTTGTTTGGCGGACTGTTTGTTCTTTTGTTATAGATACTTACATACAATTCAGTTTCTCATAGCACAAGCAGATTACCTGATGGAAAGGGGCCAGACTACCTCACCTTGAGACCTGTAACTTCACGTTCGTTTACCTCAACATCTTGGCCACGAGGCACTGCCGCCACCCGCCATTCTAGCATCGATTTATAAGGATTAACCAGTTCAATCACAATTTGAAATTCTTGAAAATAAATTAGCTTTTAGACTTTTCGAGCGCAGTTCAGAGTAATATTTTTGGTTTAGGCTGTATTTATAAAGAAATCTGAAACCACACACCATCCTGCCCCGATAGACGTGTATAATACGAAATATTTTCGTTTAAAGAAATTGACACATTTCGAAGTAAGATGGTCGGGCCAAAGATGGGTTATACAAGATGCATGTCGTTCAACTTTGCTACCATCTACAAACGACTATCAAGCCAGATTACACAGTGATGATAATGTATGGGGACGACGTACAAATGGGTTCGCTGTAAATTTTCTGTGAAGTCGAATATTGTGAGTTTATGCATTAATAGTTCTGAGACAACCGCCTACGTGGCTCAATGTAAACAACATTGTGTTTCTACATTGTCCAGAGCCACGCCTAAGCATAAAAACAATAATAAAAAAATTGTTAGCTATCCGAAAGTCGCCCATACCTACTTTCTTTGGTGGCAGCAACTACTCTGCAGGGGGGGAATGAAAATCAGCAACACTGCTGCTGAGTCCCTACTACCCATTCATCACAATACTGTGGTTCTGGATTCTATGTATGCTTGTGTTTTCTTTTTTGTGATGAATAAAAATACTTTTTATTATTATATGCGAATCAGAAGTGGCGGGTTCGATCCTCAGCGTAACATGTTTTAGTACTCGGTCCCCCAATTAAGATGGAGTTTCCGGGTCAGTACGCTTCCACCTTCGGCCTCATCTTCACTTAACATCAGGTGTGATTGAGTCAAGTGCTAACCCGTTATGCATAAAAAAGGAGAATTGGCGACTAATGAGACGTAGAAGTTAAAGTGAGCAATTGGTCGATGTTTTGGCGGTAATTCTTAGTTGGCAACTGTTTGTGAATTAGGAAAACTTATTCCTCCACAGCAACCCTTGACTTTCTTGCTCGTTCTTCTCAAAGGATCACGGCGTTGTGAATGAGCAGGAAATTTAAGTTTAAAAATGTTGACGATTACACGTGATAGGGTACTTTGTATCTTGTGAAATAAAGAACTATTCATTACATTTCAACTGATTACGAAAGTCAGTTGCGATGGCGGCCGGATGACACGTAATTCAGGTCTAGGGGTGGTCATGGTCTGTGATTTAACTATTACCATTCGATGGGTTGGGGGACGCATAGGACGAGGGAATCTTCTGTTTTTATTAGGTCTTCGTTGCTCTCCTGACTTACGAGACACCTAATTCCCTAGGTAGGTATTTATTAATATTTGGGTAGATACCGGTTGTCTAACGAGAAAGAAACGGCGCTGAAAAATATATTCCTCCGCGCCCAGATAGCTAAGGCCTCCGATTGTTAATAGGTATGTCTAATCATAAGCTTATAATTTCACTAGCTCTCGTATACTTAGTGCCGGATTAAGAATACTTGATGTGCTAAGTATTCCATCCTTACGGGATCTCTTTCACTATACTGTTGTCACCTCTGGGATGGTTCAGCCAACTACCAGCTGGCTGCACTCGATTCTGTGGAACGACGTGCCAAAAGGCTCATTGGTGACCATTCGATCACTGCTAAATTGCAGAGCCTCGAACACCGTCGCAAGGTCGCCTGTCTCTCAGTCTTTTACAGGAATTACACAATCTTATTCCACCATCGCCATTTAATCTTAGGACTACTAGGCATGGCGAGGGATTCCACCCGTATGTAGTTAACATACCGAACATTCGCACTAAGCGGTTCGACTCTTCATTCATAATGCGAACAGCCAAGGCATGGAACTCCCTTCCGGCGTCAGTCTTTCCTGAATCTTACAATCTTGGGCTCTTCAGAGCAGGGTGAATAGGCATCTACTGAGATGGCGTAAAAAACCAGTAACGATTTAAAAATATATCAATATCAGCCACAGAATGTCTACATTGTCCACTGCTGAACATACGTCGCCCCCCATTTCTAGAGCATTTATTTCAACGTAAGATACATGATATCATTTGTTGAATGTCATAAAAAAGTTTATTGCATTTATCTGTCAGTCGGAATGTTTTTTTTTTTTTTTTTTTTGTTTTTATTAAAATGTCCAAGCTACCACCGCTTCGGAAAGGGAATCATCTGTGAGAAAAGAAGCGGCGCAAGAAACCCACAGGATCATTGTTGTCCTCTTTTTTTTTTAAATAAAGTATATAACTAATTTATAATTTTGGGGAGCTGGTCGAAAAACTACATAAGCCAATAACTTCTATTTCACTTACCTAATATGCCCCATTTTTTTTTTCTTGCGGTAAAAGAACTCATCCGGTATATTTGTAACTTTTAGATAAATAAATACAAATAAAAATACACAAATCAATAACTTACACACCATTTATTTCATTATGAAACTTAACTTAGTAATATCACAATGTATATTAAACATACATACAGCGCCATCTAGTTCCACACCACGCAACTAAGCTTATATTATGGATACTAGATAAACTATATAAATAGCTGTTTTTTTTTGGAAATGTATTCATAACTATTGTACACGTGTTGTAACAGCAGGATTAGCAGGATTCAAACCCGCGACGTATCGGTCAGAGTTTGTACTACACCAAACAGTGGCTCAACCCAATAGCGATATCAATGTGCTGTCCGTCCTTGTCATTGTGCTGCGATATGACAAGGACGGACAGAGCATTGACGTCATACACGACTACAATTCCCAGAGCAATTGAGTTAAGAAGTGTGACTCGTGAAGAAGAAGACTTATACAGGGTGTCTCAGATTGACGGCACATCAATTTTTTTTTTATTTAACATCAAGTATAACTATACAATTGCTTAAACAACATAGAAGTTTACGTTACAGCAGGGTTAGTAGTTTCAAATCTTATCTTAAGATTATTAAAGCAGATATTTTGTACCTTGTGGATATTTTACTTTAAAATGTATCCAATAACACTCTGGGCATCGAGACGAATCTAACGACACCTGCACTACAAAATCGGTCAGCTTACACTGGAGGTTTTTGTTTGAAAATGGTCTTTATTTCATATAAGTATTTACAGAAACATTACGACTTAGTGTACATTTTTATCCTAAGTGTAAGTATCATACTTTAGAACAGTTTAGCAGGCTATATCGCCTATTTCAAAACTTTGGAAACGGTATATTGATAATTTGATTATAAAAATTCTTTACAATTTTTAACGTTACCTATATCAGAGATAAATAAATATGAACCTGAAGGTAAAAAACATACATATTACATCCGAAAAAGCCTTCCTGTAAATGATATATTCTATTAGTAAAAATGCAATGCCACAGACAATGCTGTAACCGTGGCAGCATTCTCGCCTTCAAGAATTTGATGTGTTTGCCATCGACTCGCTAAGAAATATATAAATATTTCGCACACTTCCACCAATCATCAAGTCCCAAACTAAGCAAAGCTTGTGCTATGGATACTAGATAACGGATAAACATACATAAATATTTATATAAACATCCATGACTCCGGAATAAATGTTCGTATTCATCACACAAACATTTACCCCTCGCGGGATTCGAACCCGCAGGGTCACTATCCACTACACCAACCGGTCGTCAAGTTCGTCAAGAAGTAAAAATATACTTTCCCTTAATATTTATTTCTATTTTAAAAGTGTACCCTGTGTCCCTTGAAAATATAGAATTTTTTGATTTTGAATGAGACTTTGATTTGGGACACCCTGAAAACGAAAATGTATGTACATTAAATGTTAACTACGAGTATCTTATTCAATGACTTTGTACGAGTCTACAACATTGATGGTGAACCCTCTTTAAATTAAAAAAATAAATGACGAATTTTCAAGCGCTTAAAACAATAGTCACCAGTTTTCGTGCAAAATATAATCGAAGATTTAAGCTACGTATTTTATTTTCGGTACATATAACTAGATCAATTGGTGTAGTGGATAGTGATTCTGTCTGCGAAACCAACGGTTGCGGGTTCGAATCCCGCAAAGGGTAAGAGTCATGGATGTTATAAAAATTGATGTATGTTATTCGTTATCTAGTAAAAAAAAAGAACCATCTTTATTATTTTTTTTACTAAAATACATAAAATTTAAATACGAACAGCCAAGGCATGGAACTCCCTTCCGGTGTCAGTCTTTCCTGAATCCTACAACCTTGGGATATTCAAGAGCAGAGTGTATAGGCATTTACTGGGATAGCGTGCTTCATCTTCTTCATCACTTTCCATCAGGTGAGATTGTGGTCAAAAGCGAATCCAGTCAATCATAAAAAAAAAATAACGCATAAGTTTTTACATGTGATCGATTACAACGTGTACGGAGACTGGTCACTATGGTTGCGTCAACAGTGAACTTAATTTTATCCAGGATACAGACAACCTACCCCGACAGACGTATTATTGTGTGACGTGCTGTATCCATAGTGCAGATGATCGAAGGTTACGTTGTTGAATATTGAACAAGTGTCATGTGATCTATTAATGATACGCGTAAACATCAATCCCACAGCCCATAGACGCCTAATGCTTGATTTAATGTACCGAATTGTCAACGAGGTGAGGGAGGCGAGGAATGTTTTATTTAATGTACCGACTTGTTTACTAGCTGAGGTGAGGGAGGTGGGGCATGTTTTATTTAATGTACCGACTTGTTTACTAGCTGAGGTGAGGGAGGTGGGGCATGTTTTATTTAATGTACAGACTTGTTTACTAGCTGAGGTGAGGGAGGTGGGGCATGTTTTATTTAATGTACCGACTTGTTTACTAGCTGAGGTGAGGGAGGTGGGGCATGTTTTATTTAATGTACCGACTTGTTTACTAGCTGAGGTGAGGGAGGTGGGGCATGTTTTATTTAATGTACAGACTTGTTTACTAGCTGAGGTGAGGGAGGTGGGGCATGTTTTATTTAATGTACCGACTTGTTTACTAGCTGAGGTGAGGGAGGTGGGGCATGTTTTATTTAATGTACCGACTTGTTTACTAGCTGAGGTGAGGGAGGTGGGGCATGTTTTATTTAATGTACCGACTTGTTTACTAGCTGAGGTGAGGGAGGTGGGGCATGTTTTATTTAATGTACCGACTTGTTTACTAGCTGAGGTGAGGGAGGTGGGGCATGTTTTATTTAATGTACCGACTTGTTTACTAGCTGAGGTGAGGGAGGTGGGGCATGTTTTATTTAATGTACCGACTTGTTTACTAGCTGAGGTGAGGGAGGTGGGGCATGTTTTATTTAATGTACCGACTTGTTTACTAGCTGAGGTGAGGGAGGTGGGGCATGTTTTATTTAATGTACCGACTTGTTTACTAGCTGAGGTGAGGGAGGTGGGGCATGTTTTATTTAATGTACCGACTTGTTTACTAGCTGAGGTGAGGGAGGTGGGGCATGTTTTATTTAATGTGCCGAATTGTCAAGTAGTTCCAATTGGACCAAGGTTGTTATTTACGTGACCTTGACAGAGCCAATCAGAGTGCAATAATTTGACTATTCTCTATCTGACCAACTACTATTTGACTAACCAATAATTGAATAGAAGTTTTTGAGCATCTGTTCTATTTTCCTGCTGGGTCGATAGATGCTTGCCTGCCATTAGGAGTCTAGGGCTTTTTGGCGGAAACTCAGCGAGAGACGTTGCATTTTTGTCTTTATTTCTTGAAATTTGGTGCATTCTGAGTTTTAAAGTTTAACAACCGCAGAATATTGTACGGCAAAAGTCTGTGATGGTGAACAATTGACGGGAAGTTTAAATTAAAGTGTGCGATGAAGCTTACGGGTTCCCACAAGAAGCTGCCAAAATCTTCCGAAAAGCATTATGTAGACTAGGCTGTACGGGCTTAGATCCGTTGTCTTCCGACATTGTTGGAGAATAAATTAAAAAAAAAATTTTTTTCTCATTTCAAGTCTAGGGGGGTAGGTGGTCTGTAATCCACGGAACCTCAACACTGACAGTCCCCAAGACACTTCGATCTAGTCCTGTACCCTGTGGTCTCCTCCCGGTATCATCTGAGCAAAGCGCCGACCTTGCTCACCGCCTCAGCGCTCAGGTTCAAACCTTCCAATCCCAACAACAGTTCAAGCTCATCATTCAATACATCCTTCAACACTCCCTTCCGAAGATCATAGTACACTAGGAACGAGCTCAAAATCCTCTTCAGATCGTCCTCACACGTCTCAATCTTCCGACTGCTGGGCAAGCCCAGATATTTTCTTAAGTAAGGGGATATTTTCATTTCCCACGTGTCGAATATTGTGGAGACTTTCTGTTTGATGGCGAGTGTGAATTCGCTGGATATGAGCGGTTCGTTCGGTGAGTCCTGTCCGTCTACTTTCATCTCGTTCAGGGCGCGACTGTTGTGGCATTCTATTTGCGATAGCAGCAGCTTGATTTGCCACATGTGGTACGATGTTGGTTGCGTCTTCATTGTTTTTATTATCTGTCGTGAAATAAGGGCAAATTAAAAAACAAAAAGTGACTACTTACCACCACCTGATCTAATTCTGCGGCCGAGCAGCACTGTGCTTACGGTTACTTATTGTGAGATGCTTAACCTAAGTAATGCCTGTATTTCAAAATGTTGTTCAAGCGTAAATCTGCGCTTGAGCATAGTTAGAGATGCCGCTATACAAGTTACATAAAGCTGCCCCTTTTAAGTGTCCTCAAGCGGAGATCTCTGCTTGAGTAACATTTTGTAATAAGGGCCTAGGTGATTTGCTTGTATAATATAAATAATAAATAAATATCCTTAGACATACACACAGCGCCATCTAGTTCCACAGTAAGCAACTATGGGCTTATGTTGTGGATACCAGATGGTTGATATACTACATAAATACATTGTTTTTGTAAATAAATACTTATTATAAATGAAAACATCCATAACTCGGGTACACATGTCCGTATTCATCACACAAACATATGCCCCTAGTGGGATTCGAACCCGCGACCTGACGGTATAGTGGTTAGACAGGTCATCAAAATATAAGTAACTGTAGGTTCTAATGTTACAACTCCTATTACCACGTACTTTGTTTAATCATTTAATTGTATTTTGTCAAATCAACCTCTTCATGTCAAAAAAACAAATGACGTTCATAAGTGCATATTGTATTGCCTACATGAATAAATGATTTTCATTTCATTTTCATTTCATTTCATTGTTATGTTTGTATTAGTTCAAACTCGCTGCCTAACATACAGGTAAAACACTTACCTAATTTAGGCATCACATTAATCTAATTAATTGGCAAACCTAAGCAAAATAACTTTAAATAACGTAATTAAGTTTCCTTTGACATGTTATTAAAAAAACATTATTCAGTTTTGCTACACTCAAACGGCTTAAGGCATAAGGGTTTCTTGTCGACTACGGAATCCTAGAAAGCTATTACCTTCAAGAAGGTGGTCCATATCGGCAGAGCGCACAGAATGTCCTTGACGACACACTCGTATGTGACCATGCTCAGCCCCTGGATGTACTCCCGCTCCTCCTTCCCGTACTGTCGGCACTGACACTTCGCCACTTGGCTGCCTTTCTTCTTCCTATTGTAAATAATAACAAAAGTAAATATACACTGTGTAACGGTTAAGTGTAGTCATATTTTAACACTTTATTGCATATACCCGTGTAACGGTTAAGTGTAGTCATATTTTAAGGGCTTGTTCTACCCATCAATACGAACAACTTTTACTATGGGGGCAACTTCGAAATCGCGAAAAAAAAATGAGCTGTTCCATAGAAAATTTCAATAACCTCCCGATGCAATGTATGAAACAGCTGATTTTTTTTTCGCGATTTCGAAGTTGCCCCCATAGTAAAAGTTGTTCGTATTGATGGGTAGAACAAGCCCTTAAAATATGACTACACTTAACCGTTACACCCTGTATATAGAAAATACAATGAGACAATGATATATTGTAGCTGGGTACAGTGTATGATCTTATCTTCGAAATTAACGCTTACGGGTTCGAAACCCACAAGGTAAATATATATCTTTGCACATACACACAGCGCCATCTAGTTCTAGGGACATGTGTACCCGAGTTATTGATGTTTTCATTTATAATATTTATTTAAAAAAAAAAAAAAATGTATTTATGTAGTATTTTTTTTTTTTTTTTTTTTTTTATACACGACGGGTTCGTACTTGACCTCAATCACACCTGATGTTAAGTGAAGATGAGGTCGAAGGTGGAAGCATACTAACCCGGAAACCCCAACACATTTGGGGGACTGGCTATCTTATCTCTGACAACCGAAACACAACAATGCTTAACATTGCTGCTTGGCGGCAGATTTAGATAAGATGGTGGTAGCTAGCCAGGCGGACATTTTAATATGCCCTACCACCAACCAAACTTGTGTTGTGTATCCACAACACAAGCCTATAGTTGCTTACTGTGGAACTAGATGGCGCTGTGTGTATGTCTAAGGAAATGTAATATTTAACAAGGAAAAAACATCCATAACTCGGGAACACACTGTATTCATCATACAAACATATGACCCTAGCTGGATAAGAACCCGCGACCTTTTGGTATAGCAGAGCAAAGAAAAGTTTTTATTGCCATATAGGCAATAAATCAGGAAAACATATCTTTCGAAGTCGGCACGGACATTTTAATATGCCCTACCACCAATCAAACCGAATACTAAATATGTACCCCGCAGGGGATCGAACCGGCGACCACCGAATCGTAAACCCAATGTTGTTTAAATTGAGCTACGGAGGCGGTTAAAATTACTTATTGGTAATCACACCGACCTTCCAAATTGCATCTAGTTTCCATGTGCAAACAAACTACACGATCGTCTAAATACTAGGGCATATTAAGGTAAGTGAAATAGAAGTTATTGGCATAGGTAGTTTTTTTTTTGAAATTTATCATCGACGCACGCGCCGGGCGGAGATTGACATGCGACTGGCGGGATTGATATGGTTCCTAACATACGAAATTTATTTGAAAGTCATATTTGCTCAAAGTTTAACGATGTAATTATTTGGAAGAGGCTACAAACGCGACCATCAAATAACAAGGCTTTATTCGTTGATAATTTAGAAAAGAAAACATAAACATAACTTCTATTTCACTTACCTAATGAAAAATGAAAAAAATGTTCATTTCTTTCTTTAGGAATCACATGCAATGTATTGTTAAGATTTCCTTTTATATAAATATATAAGGATACCTGTGCCAGAAAATCTTGCTCTTCCTTAACTAAGCAAAGTAAACTTTGTAATTATTAATAAATTAAATACTATCACTTAATTGTAAACAACTCTTAATATAATGTGTGTGTGTGTGTGTGTGTGTGTGTGTGTGTGTGTGTGTGTGTGTGTGTGTGTGTGTGTGTGTGTGTGTGTGTGTGAGTGTGTGTGTGTGTTTTGAAGTCGGTTAAAAATATAGGAGTATACATCAACTACAGCTTGACATTCGTGTTTTTCACTGTTAGAGCTTTGTTGTTTTTTTTTTTTTTTTACATGTTGAGACATGTAATTTGTTACTTGGGTGTTGTCCCGTGTTGTCCCGTGTTGTCACGGTAGTGTTTACCTACCTATAAATCAGCAGACAATCCGCGCAAACACTATCACCACTAGTTTCTTTCGTCAAGTAGTGTTTGATGAAGTTCCTGATCTTTTCATCTGTGGAGAACAGCTCTATGGTCTCCGGGGTCACCGACCAGATGTTGGCTTTGTCCAGGGTGAGGGTTTGGGCCAGTAGAGTGAGGAAGCCGTGGGGATCGTCCAGGTAGGAGAGGCAGCCGGCACGTTGTTTGATGTCGACACACCATGTGTGCTCGAGGTATCTCCTGAAAGAAAAAACAAAGATGTCGTTAGATTAGTACAAGTTCCGGGAGGGTATATCTAGTTATGATAAATCCATTTTTTTGACGACCAGGGGCTCTACCGCCTAACTCAAAGCTATAGCTAGAGCGATAGCAAAGTACTGTCAGTCTTTGTCATTGTGTTACGATATGACAAGGACGGACAGTGCATTGACGTCATAAACGATAGCAATTTCCAAAGCAATTGAGTTAGGCGGTCGGGGGGCTGTTTGGTGTAGTGGTCTGACTGCTATACCAAAAGGTCGCAGCTTCGAATCTCGCTAGGGGCATAAACAATACCGCCGCTGGGGATCGAATCCTATTAATAATAATAATAAAAGTCATTTATTCACCACAAAGTTAATTTAACAAGTAATTAATTGATTATAAATTAGGTCAAACTGTGATGAAAAGGTAGGGACTCAGCAGATTTGCTGATTTTCAGTCCCCACCAAGTAGAGTAGTTGCTGCCACCAAGGAATATTATGTGATACCATCTCAGTGGGGTGTTGGAATTATTTGTTACCAAGTGTCACAACATGGCTGCTGGCGTCCGCCATATTTCTTATTTTTTTGCACATATACACAGCGCCATCTAGTTCTACACTAAGCAACTATGCTTGTATTATGGATACTAAAAGGTTGATAAGAACTAAACAAATACTCATTTTTTTTTGTAAATAAGTACATTATATAAATGAAAAACACCCATAACTCGAGAACACATGTCTGTATTCATCATACAAACATATGCCCCTAGCGGGATTCGAACCCGCGACGTTTTGGTATAGTGGTCACAGTATCTAACCACTACACCAAACAGTCGTTATGTTCATGGAGTTATTTCGTATTGTTTCTGATTTTTAATAGTTAGGTTTCAATAACCGGAGACTTTCTAAATATATATTTTTTTAATTTTTATTAAGTAAAGGCCTTTATCCATCAATGGACGTCTTTCGGTTGCCATGATGATGAAATAATAATCATTTGTAATATAAAGTGTCTGGTCTACACACAAGACGCACCTGAGCTGCTCCCAATTCCGATCGCGCTGGAACGTGATGGGCCAGTAGCGAGGGTCGTTGATCTTCACCTCCCGAAGTGTCTCCAGTTCGGGTAAAATGCAAGGTGCTTTCATCTCTCGAATACCTCCGTCCAGGTCTATCACCTGGAAGATAGTTTTATTATCGCATCATTTACCTCGATTTTTAACCGATTTCAATAAAGGAGTATTCCCGCCAGTTGTGAATAGTGTTTAGTTCTCGAGGCTACTTCCCTTCAAGAGTGTCATTCAGATCTCTTGAAACTTGAAAGATTTTTTAATTTCTTTTTTATTTAGTATTTCTTTATTTAATCTTAAAATATACATACATATTTTGGTAGAAAAACATGTTAAAGAAACTAAATAACAGGTAGCGTTTTTCACAGACTACGCCTTTATAAAACATGTAACATAAAAAGAAAGGATCGTTAATACAATGTTGCACAAAATTAAATAGTGTCAAAAAATTCTATATGACTTGCACCAGGTCAATATAGAATATATCAATGTAGATCTTGAGACTTGAAAGAAATGCTAAGTCTTAAAAATTAGTTTCAAACTCCTAAAGCAACTGGAGTGTTAACGTTCCTTCATTTTAAAATAAATGGCTGTCATAGATGACATGATATTCATCTTATTAAGATAAAGCCATCCTTGGCCCGTTCACGATTATCAAAATTCATAATTTGACAGAATTTCATTCAAATGAAAATTCAGAAATTACCCGAGTCTCCGAAAAAAACATACATAAACCAACTGTGCCAGCTTTCAAAAACAAAAAATCCGCTTTAAAGACAGCTTGTATACTTCGATGGATTTCTTTATTTTTTATGAACGACGGGTTCGTACTTGACCTCAATCACACCTGATGTTAAGTGAAGATGAGGTCGAAGGTGGAAGCGTACTGACCCGGAAACCCCAACACATTTGGGGGACTGGCTATCTTATCTCTGACAACCGGAACACAACAATGCTATTAACATTGTTGCTTGGCGGCAGATTTAGATAAGATGGTGGTAGCTAGCCAGGTGGACATTTAAAATGCCCTACCACCAACCAAACCGAGTACTTAAACATGTACCCCGCTGGGGATCGAATCCGCAACCTCCGAATCGTAAACCCAATGTTGTTTACATTGAGCCACGGAAGCAGTTAAAACGATTTATTGTGTATCTAGTTCTTCGATCGCCCTCTTTATAGCTCATTGCGTGGCCTTGAGCTTTCTCATGAGGCCAATAGTGAGACCACGTTTCAGTTTTAGGAGCCATTACTACTAACACACATTGATTAAAAGACATTCGTCTTCAAGCACCGAGGTATTTTGGACGAGAAGACCCCCATATGCTGCCCATCCGAGTTGGATTCGTCGTTGACGTCGTTGGGCAAGGAAGTTGTGAAGCCGAAGGTGGACAGACGACCTGATAAAGGTCGCGGCAAATTGCTGGATGCAGGTCGCTTCCAACTGGTCCCTCTGGAATTCTATGGGGCCTATGTTCAACAGTGGACGTCGATTCACCTCGACTTTCAAAATTTTTAACTTATATTATTCTTTACGCTATGGCATGGGGTAGGAGCTGGTGTGACTGACCTGCAGATGAGCGTAGCAAAGCTTGCCGGTGTGCAGGTCGCGCGGCAGCAGCAGGCGAGGCTCCACGGCCAGCACGTACAGATGCCGGAACGCCTGCAGGTGGTACCTGCAATCGTTTGTCACTCCATTGCTCATCCGTATTAGAATAAGAACAATTTATTATGATCGCCACAACACGATACAAAAACGAAGAAGTAGTAACTTATATCTAAAAAAGGGTTCGATCCTCAGCGGGGTACATGTTTAAGTACTCGGTTTGGTTGGTGGTAGGGCATTTTAAATGTCCGCCTGGCTAGCAACCACCATCTTATCTAAATCTGCCGCCAAGCAGCAATGTTAATAGCATTCTTGTATTCCGGTTATCAGAGATAAGATAGCTAGTCCCCCAAATGTGTTGGGGTTTCCGGGTCAGTACGCTTCCACCTTCGACCTCATCTTCACTTAACATCAGGTGTGATTGAGGTCAAGTACCAACCCGTAGTGCATAAAAAAAAAAAAAATGCGCACAATGTTGTCACAAATGGGTTAGCACTCATCTCATACTGCGACGAATCACAGCGCTGGTTTTCAGTGCCCCCAAATGCCCAGTGACGCACGGACGCTACGTCAGTATAATAATGAGCAGCATACCAATAAATAATTATTGTAATAGCTAGTGTATGTATAGTGTAGTGTAAATATATTTACGTAATAGTATTATAGAGATTAACAGACGTTCAAACAGCAAGACTGGTTTACTTTAGCTATTTCCACAGCCTGATGTCATATGGCATATTGTTGTGGGGAAACGCTGCTGACATACATATCATTTTTGTTCTGCAGAAGCGTGCTTTAAAGTTTAAGGAAATTAATGTCTTAACAATGACTTCTCAATACATTTATGAGAATTTGTTATATGCAAAAAAAAATATAACCTTATTCGCTAAAAATAGTGATAGGCACAATGTTAATACAGGGAATAAGAACCAGTTATCAGTTTATGTTAGCCGACTTCATAAAGTTAGTAAATCGTTCAAAGGGCAATGTATACGCTTTTATAATAAGGTTCCAGTAGACATTCAAAATTTGCCTTTAAATAAATTTAAAGCAATCATAAAACAGAAATTATTAGCAAAAGGAAATTATTATAAAATCACTGTCTATTTGAATGATAAGCAAGCATGGACATAGCTGTCTTTTTATTCATATAATTATAAAATCACAAATTGTAACCCATAATCTTTAAAAGAGCAACCCTAGAGTTTCTTGCTCGTTCTTCTCTGGGGAGTCAGCTTTGTGAATAAGCCGTAAATTTAAATGTAATGTGACGTTTTCAAGTGATAATTTTATCCTATGAAATAAAATATTTTGATTTGATTTGACAAATACGTCAGAATATGTCTGCCGACGGTTGCCGCAGGTGACAGTGATACCTGTGTATTCTGTATCTCATTACAAGCGTCAAGGAACCACTCCATGAAAACGACGACGTGTGATTCTCACCCGTCCGTCATTTACATGGCTAATAAGTACTAAGTAAGTAAGAGTATTACTTACCTATTTATCTTGTGTGAGAAACAATAAAGACTATTATTGTTGCGATTTTTATATAAAAAAAAACTACCATCTATTTTACAACCTCATCTTCACTTAACATCAGGTGTGATTGAGGTCATGTACGAACCCGTCGTGCATAAAAAAAAAAAAATACTTGCCTAATATGCCCTATTTTTTCCTTATGGTGAATTTTGGTGTAATCCACCAATGATGACACCAATCTGGTTTCCATTATCCATATAAAGTAAATAAATCATTCTGAAACCACATTCAGTATGGAAGTCCATCAATTTTCGGCTGGTGACTCCACTCTGATTACAAACAACAACTTTCCACATAGAACCATAGCTGAATTCAGCTGAAGATTGCTGGACTTCAAAAAATTTCGATTGCCCATACAAAGTATACCATTCTGAAAACACCAGTTTCAGAATACTTTTGATCGAATTCGGCTATTGTTCCTAGGGTAAAGTTGTTCATAATCATGAATTACACGAATTTCATTTCACCCTACATAGAACATTTTTGAAAATCATTTGTATATAACCTATTTGAAAGTTGTGTTATAAAGTGTTCACAGAGTATAGTGATGCAGTTAGCAGTGGTTATGGTGCAGCACCTGTTGTCCTCGCTGTGCGTGGGGAACTTTGGGTAGAAGGCGGCCAGCAGCGCGCCCACCGCGCCCGGGGACGTGCCCAGCGTGGCCCGCCCGCCGCCCAGGAACAGCAGCCCCACCGTGCTGTGCACCGCCATCTGGGGATGGGCAGAAATGTTACTATAATAATATCGGACACTGGATATCCACTGCTACTTATATGCCTTATTTCTTTTTTTAATTAGTCAGAGAGGTCCGAAGTAGCAACAGAGTCACGAAGGGTACCGTCGACCTTCAGTAGGCGCTAGGTCGTGTACCACTGTAGATCCCAGCTTATAGGAGTTATATTCGGAGGAGTGTGGAGACGAGATAGCGGTGTGCCTGCCCGCCGTGCGACAGCGCGTGGGGGGGCGGCGCGGCGGGGAGGGGGGCGGGGCGGGCGGGGGGGGCACCTACCTGCCCGCCGTGCGACAGCGCGTGGGGGGGCGGCGCGGCGGGGAGGGGGGCGGGGCGGGCGGGGGGGGGCACCTACCTGCCCGCCGTGCGACAGCGCGTGGGGGGGCGGCGCGGCGGGGAGGGGGGCGGGGAGGGGGGCGGCACCTACCTGCCCGCCGTGCGACAGCGCGTGGGGGGGCGGCGCGGCGGGGAGGGGGGCGGGGCGGGGGGGGCACCTACCTGCCCGCCGTGCGACAGCGCGTGGGGGGGCGGCGCGGCGGGGAGGGGGGCGGGGCGGGGGGGGCACCTACCTGCCCGCCGTGCGACAGCGCGTGGGGGGGCGGCGCGGCGGGGAGGGGGGCGGGGCGGGGGGGGCACCTACCTGCCCGCCGTGCGACAGCGCGTGGGGGGGCGGCGCGGCGGGGAGGGGGGCGGGGCGGGGGGGGCACCTACCTGCCCGCCGTGCGACAGCGCGTGGGGGGGCGGCGCGGCGGGGAGGGGGGCGGGGCGGGGGGGGCACCTACCTGCCCGCCGTGCGACAGCGCGTGGGGGGGCGGCGCGGCGGGGAGGGGGGCGGGCGGGGGGGGGCACCTACCTGCCCGCCGTGCGACAGCGCGTGGGGGGGCGGCGCGGCGGGGAGGGGGGCGGGGCGGGGGGGGCACCTACCTGCCCGCCGTGCGACAGCGCGTGGGGGGGCGGCGCGGCGGGGAGGGGGGCGGGGCGGGCGGGGGGGGCACCTACCTGCCCGCCGTGCGACAGCGCGTGGGGGGGCGGCGCGGCGGGGAGGGGGGCGGGGCGGGCGGGGGGGGCACCTACCTGCCCGCCGTGCGACAGCGCGTGGGGGGGCGGCGCGGCGGGGAGGGGGGCGGGGCGGGCGGGGGGGGCACCTACCTGCCCGCCGTGCGACAGCGCGTGGGGGGGCGGCGCGGCGGGGAGGGGGGCGGGGCGGGCGGGGGGGGCACCTACCTGCCCGCCGTGCGACAGCGCGTGGGGGGGCGGCGCGGCGGGGAGGGGGGCGGGGCGGGCGGGGGGGGCACCTACCTGCCCGCCGTGCGACAGCGCGTGGGGGGGCGGCGCGGCGGGGAGGGGGGCGGGGCGGGCGGGGGGGGCACCTACCTGCCCGCCGTGCGACAGCGCGTGGGGGGGCGGCGCGGCGGGGAGGGGGGCGGGGCGGGCGGGGGGGGCACCTA
The DNA here is from genome assembly GCA_949316235.1 of Oegoconia quadripuncta. Classification (NCBI taxonomy): domain Eukaryota; kingdom Metazoa; phylum Arthropoda; class Insecta; order Lepidoptera; family Autostichidae; genus Oegoconia; species Oegoconia quadripuncta. The sequence goes on along the minus strand of OX438743.1, from coordinate 42,422,823 downwards.
CCTGCCCGCCGTGCGACAGCGCGTGGGGGGGCGGCGCGGCGGGGAGGGGGGCGGGGCGGGCGGGGGGGGGCACCTACCTGCCCGCCGTGCGACAGCGCGTGGGGGGGCGGCGCGGCGGGGAGGGGGGCGGGGCGGGCGGGGGGGGCACCTACCTGCCCGCCGTGCGACAGCGCGTGGGGGGGCGGCGCGGCGGGGAGGGGGGCGGGGCGGGCGGGGGGGGCACCTACCTGCCCGCCGTGCGACAGCGCGTGGGGGGGCGGCGCGGCGGGGAGGGGGGCGGGGCGGGCGGGGGGGGCACCTACCTGCCCGCCGTGCGACAGCGCGTGGGGGGGCGGCGCGGCGGGGAGGGGGGCGGGGCGGGCGGGGGGGGCACCTACCTGCCCGCCGTGCGACAGCGCGTGGGGGGGCGGCGCGGCGGGGAGGGGGGCGGGGCGGGCGGGGGGGGCACCTACCTGCCCGCCGTGCGACAGCGCGTGGGGGGGCGGCGCGGCGGGGAGGGGGGCGGGGCGGGCGGGGGGGGCACCTACCTGCCCGCCGTGCGACAGCGCGTGGGGGGGCGGCGCGGCGGGGAGGGGGGCGGGGCGGGCGGGGGGGGCACCTACCTGCCCGCCGTGCGACAGCGCGTGGGGGGGCGGCGCGGCGGGGAGGGGGGCGGGGCGGGCGGGGGGGGCACCTACCTGCCCGCCGTGCGACAGCGCGTGGGGGGGCGGCGCGGCGGGGAGGGGGGCGGGGCGGGCGGGGGGGGCACCTACCTGCCCGCCGTGCGACAGCGCGTGGGGGGGCGGCGCGGCGGGGAGGGGGGCGGGGCGGGCGGGGGGGGCACCTACCTGCCCGCCGTGCGACAGCGCGTGGGGGGGCGGCGCGGCGGGGAGGGGGGCGGTGCGCGCGCGCAGGCGGCGACAGGCGCGCAGCACCACCACGTCGCCGCGGCCCGCCATTATCTGCAACGTGATCGCTTTTACCAAAGAGTCATCACTATGTTCTGCAGCTACAGGTGAAGCGTGTTGTGTAACGTTGTCAACAAATCGCCAATATATTGTGCCAATTTGGGATCGCGGTTCTACTCTTTGTTTCCCCAGCTAGCATAGACAGCGCGCAGGAGCGGATTGAACGTCCGCCATTGCGATCCAAGTGTTCGTGCCGTCGCGGCGTTTTTTTTACCTGGCATAGCGGCCATATTTATGCACGAAAGTAACGGTCGGATGTCCTACCAATTTAAATATATTACACTTTGAATAAAAGTGATTAAGTGTTCAGGATATTGGAGGAGGGCCCTGAACTACCCCCACAAATTTCCTCGGGTTCCGGAGCTACCCCGAAATTTTCGTCGTGGGCCGGTTCTGAGGTCAGCCGCTCCAAACACACCAACCACCTCGTGTCTCCGCGTCACAACCGTCCCCTCCTTAACTTGAGAGGGCCGATCCTTCGGATTTGGACCCCTGAGGTTTAGAGTCTCCATTTTGCTCGGTTTTTTTTAATATTATTATATGAGACGGTTTATCCCAGGTGACTTGTGTATATAGTGCGAAGAATTTCATACATGTTAAACCCATACTACCTAATTTTATAGCTTGCCCCGCGGTACTCCGTCACAGGCTCCAGCAAGATTTATATGTTTTTTTAAAGGAACGTCTGAATACGCGTTTTACCACAATCTCAACAATTGGAACGTTACGATTTCACCCAGGTCTTGGAGATCCAAAGATTGGATATTGGAAAGACTGACGCCGGAAAGCAGCATCATGCCACGGCCATTCGCATTATATTAATAATAACATACTTAAATATACCTTTACTAATACTTAATTATCTTTAAAACCCTCACCATACCGGCCGCCAGCAGACATACGCACAAACACGTCTCCAGAGTGGAGCGACCCGCCAGCTCCGCCACACTCTTACTACCCAGGGCTAGGAACAATCTGCAAAAGACACACTATCTTCCTCTGTTCATCATCATAGATATAGTTCACATGGATTACACTAAAGCATTTGACACAATATACGACTGCATTCTTCTCCAGAAACTATACACTTAAGAGTATTCCAGACGACTTGTACAGGTAGTTTTCTTCATATATAAAAACCCGAACATAATCAATAGCAATAAACGCCTACATGGCTAACCCTGTTTTTATCCCACCAGGCGTTCCACAAGGCTCTATATTAGGACTAATGCTCTTTGTTCTTTATATATCGAATAAAGACAATTCTATTTAACCATTCATAAGTTTTAGTGATCGCTAATGACATGAAAATATTTAGATCAATTAGAACTTACGAAGATTCATGTGTGTATAAGTACACATATATCTCCTAAACGAGAAAGAGAAATTATAGTATGTTTAATTATAATATCAGAAAACGACCACTAACTACATCGAATGAAGTCAGTGATTGGGGGTATCGTTAATAGACAAACATTGAAATACAAGTTTAAATAACAAATTTCATAAATTTTTGGTTTAGTAGAAATTTTCCAAAAAAAAAAATCACAGAAATTCTGAATCCGTGCTTGGAAGTGGGAAGCCATTGGAGTCAATTTCCTTAATTGCCACAACATAACTGGTTAGTTTAATAGGGATCGGATCTACTTATATCAAACACTAGTGACTAACCGGACGTAGTGCATGACTGCGTCCCTGGCGTCCTCATCGCCCGAGCCCGCGAACCGCAGCCCCATAGAGAAGCAAGCTCCGGCGACTATGTTGCAATACGCCTGGCTGTAACAATAATGAATTTCAAACTTTAAGCATTTATTTCAACGTAAGATACATGATATCATTTGTTGAACGATAATTTCAATCTGTTGGAAATAATAATAGGGCTTATCCTCATGCATTTTGACGACCTGTTTGGTGTAATTGTTCCTTACCGCTGTCTTGGCATATGTTTCTATAATGACCAGGAATATTTATTTGCTGCTACCGCTTCACAAAGGGAAATAACCGTTACACATTTGGCACACACCAATGCCAATGAGAGCAAGTAATAAGGTCAGTCTCATTGCTAACTCACTTCATGGCTTCATAGTCGATGTTCTCCTCTACAGGTTTGACGAAGCAGTGCGGCGTGATGGTGGGCGGCACCTGCTCTGCCACCCACTCCTCGCTGGGCTCGATGCTATCCCACAGCACTAGACCTGAAACACGTTTATGAACATGTACAGTCAGCTATAAAACATGTGATACTGGAAGGTAAAAAAAAACTTGTACATATTGTCATAGTATCAAGATAGATAATACATTTTTTGGAGCTTTCCGATACTACATATTTTTGTAGTTGACTGTATAATGTGTTTTTCTAGATATACCAGCTCGCGAAGCATGGCATTGTTTGTTGCGCGCGACGTAGGAGTGAGATGGGATAGTTGTATATTTCTTCCAAATGAAAGAGCAGGACAAATATTATAGCGCGACATAATCGTTCATCACGCCAGTCATGCTACGCGGGCTCAATTTCATATTTGAACTAGTAAGTTCAAATTTTCTTCTATATAGATTTTATCTGTGTGACATGGAATATATAGAAGAAAAATTATAACTTATGTGTATAGTCGTGTCTTCGTTATATCAGCCTGTTCATGTCATTGCCCGTATAACCAAGATGGATGATGGGGCCATGGGAAGGTGGTGGGTATGTTCATGTCATTGCTTAGATAATTTCTATATAACATACAGGATACCAGAAAAAAAAATGGATATTAAAAGTAAACGATAATGACCAGTTTTCATGCAAACTTAAATCGACCACACGTAAAAAATTGAAGCGATCTTTTCTGTACTTTAGTAGTTTCCGCGTATGGTCCATCTGCATGATGGCAATAAGATAGTCTGATCGATCAGTTTTTTTTTTTTCTATTTATTCATTATATATATATATATATATGAAAAAGGTTTAACAGAATACAAAAGTGCGCCACAGAAACCTATTCAAGGTTTATACGCAACACACTGAGCCTCACCACCACTTACTGTCTATTACAAGTTACAGTATCACCAGCACCACCCATGTAGTACTTTTTAAGTGATTGTTTACATTTTTTATATTTATAAATATATCTGTATGTATTTCCTTGGGAATATCATTTAAAATGTTTGGTAACATAACGTAACAGTGACCACGGAACCAGAGATGCTACCCAGTGAAGGGTAAACGTAGCGCATGCCTCTCACGCCATTCAACTTGGCCCTCGCATGCATGCATGGGATTCATTTAGACTAAGATTTTTGTATTTATTTATATTGATTAATGTATACTCATTCATTTATGTATATTTCTTCTTACTTATTATATATACTTATCTTGATTTGTATAATTGCAGCTTACTTTCTACAAAGCTTTGTGTATCAGATGTTTCTCTCAACAACAAATTGTCTGTTTTATTTAAGTAGTGGATAACTGTTGTGGCTGTTTGACAAGTAAAGTTCCTCAAAGGCCGGCAACGCATCTGTGACCCTTTTGGTGTTGCGGGTGCCCATGGGCGGCGGTGATTGCTTTCCATCAGGTGACCCGCATGCTCGTTTGCCGCCCTCTCATATAAAAAAAAAAAAAAAAACTATTTGTTGTAAATTAATGTAATGTTAGCTGTTGTTATCCAAAATAAAAGAGTAATCTACGATCCGTCCTGCTCAAATTCCATGATCAACGATAGTGCGTTACTTATTATCAGCGTCACTTACACGACTGTATGTAGAACGTTAGGTAACGGTGCGTCTTCTTTGATGGTCGCCAGCAATCTGAACCCCTATTCACAGCACGCACGCCTTACAACCACTGTCCTCGTGCCTACAGTACCGTCTGGTTTTTATCTATTTTCATAACAAACCATATTGTACGGTGCTAAACCATACAGTAAGATGATGATGATGATAATTGATAGTCTGCTGTCCAATATATTGATTTAATCACCAATTAACAAGTAAACTGATAAAATGCTATGATAATGAGTCCACGTGCCGCGGTGCGATCGTAAGGGCGTTTTGATGTGAACTGGCTTAAATTACGTAAAGGGGAAATGGCCGCGTGTCAAATTGATGCGTTTGTATTAAATGTACAATTGCTAGATCGTACACATATCATAAATATGTCGGAATTTATCGGCTGCTAGGCGAGGCGAGGAGGGGGGGAGGGGGGAGGGGGGGAGGAGAGGAGACTGACCCTTGGCGATGACCCGCAGCATGAGCAGGTCGGGGCGCACGTAGTCCAGCAGGTAGGCGGTGTGGGGCGGCGTGAGCCAGCGGGCCACGGCCGCGTCGTTGGAGCGCAGGAACATGAGCCCCAGCGCCACCGTGGCGCCCGGTGACGTCACGTCCAGGTTCACGGCCGCCCCCTCGCGGACGCCCAGCGAGCCGGCCTTGCACTTCTCGCGCTGGGTGCCTGCATCACGCACCCACACGGTCACTCTGCGTTCGAGGTCACTATCACGGTGAAAAGTCTGTCTGCCCCAATTAAACCGATCCAATTTTTTTTTGTTACAGTAACGTCTCAAGGATTTGTGTACTTGACGACCGATTGTAGTGGGGAGTGACCATGCCTGCGAAGCCAGTATTTGCAGGTAAATGTTCGAATGATGAATACGATTCATGGATGTTCATAGAATAGAATAGAATATGATTTATTTGCTCTTGAATAGGGTACATTAGATTAGGTGTTGTTACAATAATATCCGCCTAATTCAGTCATTACAATGACGTGCAAATATTGGACTATATTAAAGTCTCATATAAAGATAATCAGCATGCATAACAATTAATCACATGTTAACAACAATAAATTTTTGTAGAAAAGAACTAGTACTAGTTTTGATAGTTACAAATCCAGTTAGAAAACATAGCAATACATAATTTAGCTAGTGGTAAAATTAATAACAATTAATCATCAAAATAATACAAGGGAATATAGAAATGTCAAAGGAATATAAATAAGTATAAATATTTATGTATGTTTTTCCGTTATCCGTAGCCCAAGCTCTTCTTAGTTTGGTTCTAGATAAACCAAAAAAAAAAATAAAAAAAAACATCAACACGATTTTTACTAAGTAAGTTCACTGTAATTTTTTTATTATGTTCATTGAGAAACATTTATCTGGTATGGATAGTGGAAGCCAAGTAGATACAGTTTACACGAACTACAGCAAAGCATTTGACGGAATAGACTACTGCATTCTTCTCTAGAAACGCTCTGTGCATTCGAGGTGATTTGTACACTTGGTTCTCTTCATATATAAAAAATCGGTATATAAAATACTCAGTCGGTAGTACTAAATGTATGATCCCGTTTATATTCCACCTGGAGTTCCACAAGGGTCCATATTGAGACCACTGCTTTTTGGTCTTGTTATTTTATTTTATTTTCTTGGGAAAACCAACAGCTGTTTTAGAAAGTATCACTTAAACTAAGAAACTGAAAGCCAATTAGAGGTTTCCACTGATAGAACCTACTTAAACTTTGTACGGTCAACGTACATTATGCTGCACTTTGGCCGGGCCGGCAACGCGCGTGTAACCCAAATTAGGTAAACGCGCTGACGCCGCGGCGCCTCGGCTCGGCTAGAAACAGCCTAAAACCCAGTTGTCTCAACCAACTCGAGCAAGAACAACATTACTTAATTAATTAACATTTAACATTATTTTATACAACATTATTATTTTGAATTTACAAGTTTATTAAACATTATATTTTACATTTTAACAAATTATTAATTTCCTACATTTGCCCAACCAAGAAGGCGGCTCGTGACACGGTATTCGCGTCGCGATCACGAGTTAGCGATCCGTAGGACAAAGGCGGAAACCCTTTGCCCTTACAAACTTAATAAAAAATAAAAAACATTATTTACATTGCAATCAGAGAACGGTTGGAAAAATTAATCTATTAATGTATATACACCCTTGGCTGTTTGGCGGGATCTCGGCGAGTGAAGTTGCATTTTTCTTTAAAATTCTTATAATTTGTGCATTCTAACTTTTGAAGCTTAATAATGGCAGAATATTGTGCAGCAAACGTTAGTGTTGGTGTACAGGTGAAAGGAAGTGTAAATTAAAGTGCTCAACGGAGCTTTCGGGTTCCCACAAGAAGCCGCCAAAATCTTTTGTAAAGCATTCTGCCAATTTACTGAAGAATGACTTGACCGCGACTAGGCTCTGTATACGACGAATTACTTGTTTTGACCGAGACTGACTTACAAACTGAAGAAATAAGAGAACTAAAATTTTTCACTCGAGACTGGAAGTAGTGTCTCTCGACAGTGAGGTTGACTGGTTGCCATCCTCAAAAATAAGAGGAAGAATGTAGAGTACCGGGGCGCGGGCGCTCCCCGCCCAGCATGTAGCGGCGCAGCGCGGGCGCGGCTCGCGGCGGGCGGGCGCGGGCGCACACCAGGCCCAGCGCCAGCCCGCCCGCCAGCGCGTAGCCCTCGCGCTCCACGCAGCTCTCCAGCTCGGGCCCGGCCGGCTTGCCTAAGGGAACACCTCTGTAGTTGGTTACTATATTCACTGGTAGTATATTGACGACCGCTCGGTGTAGTGGAGTGACCAACGGTTGCGGTTTCGAATCCCGCGAGGGGTAAATGTTTGTGTGATGAATGCGAACATTTATTCCCGAGTCACGGATGTTTATGTAAATATTTATGTATGTTTATCCGTTATCTAGTATCCATAGCACAAGCTTTGCTTAGTTTGAGACTAGATGATTGGTGTAAGTGTCCGAAATATTTATTTATTATTATTATAGTACCGTAATCGTCACCATCCTTACACGTCCCCAGTCTGTGATCTGTCCAAGACTTTTGATTGCGTTCATCAGGTCATTATGGCATTATGGGCCGGAATCGTACTTATGTAATCGAGTTCAAAGGGTTGATGTCAATGGTAATAGGTCGTCAGGGTGTCCAGTTTGAATAGGTATTCCACAGGGCTCAATTCTCGGGCCTTTCTTATTTCTTGTCTATATCCATAATCTAACTAATTAGTTGTATAAACGGAAACTATGCGATAATATGAGATAACTCTATATTTGAAAATGGAGTAAAATAATATTGTTTTTTATTCAAAGTTCCAAATTCAAAGTTGGGTTTCCGGGTCAGTACGCTACCACCTTCGACCTCATCTTCACTTAACATCAGGTGTGTTGAGATCAAGTGCTAAACCGTTGTGCATAAAAAAAAATGTCAATCGAAACATTTCTGCTTAATATTTGAAATTTGAAAATAGTAAGGTTGTGATAAAACTTATGATCCGACTGTGTATATGCAAACTTCGATATGCATACGTGTGACAAACATCACTTATCTTACCTAGAAACAGAAAAGAGTAAGCCCTGCGGTACGCTTAACCTCACTTTTATATTCCATTTTCTAAAAATGATTGGATCATGATAAGGCTGTTATTTTTGATCGCAATGCTTCAATTTCATTAGTAATGTTTTGGGATAATGGATCAACGCAATCAAACGCCCTTGAAAGATTGCAAAAACACCAATCGTATTTTTGAGCATTCCCAAGTCTCAAAAATGCACTTGATCAGGTTAACTCTCGCATCAGCATCAAAAGTATTTCTTTCCTTGGTAAAACCAAACAGCTGTCGTTGGTACAGGTTTTTCATATTAAAATAGGAAAGCATTTGCGTTAACCTAATTTTTTCAAAAACGTTACTAAACACTGGAGGAACAGACCCTGGTATAAGTTACACGGGTCCTTGTGCACCAGATTTAAACAATGAGAATACTTTACTAAATTTCATTACATCTGGAAGGATTCCGTTCTCAATAAATGTATTAAACGTATTTGTCAGAAGGGGAGCTAGTAAAGTTACAACAGAGTTTACCAACCGTACCGATAAACTATACAGATCCTCAGTGTTCGTTTAATTCAGAGATTTAAATGTTTTAACAATAGTTTTGAGGATTAACACGGTGGAACTCTATTGCTCAGGACAACTTTTAACATTTTCCTTCAGTATAACTTGAAACATTTGTCTTTTGTATAAATTCTGCTTCTGCTGGAGTAGCATTTGAAATTGTCATTACCCTAAACCGGATATCAGTAAAAAATGTTCCAAAAATTTGAGTTCTTGTATTCTACAATGTGAATTTGATTTCGTATATACAAACCTATCTCATCAAGCAGCACTCTGGCGTAGTGCGAGTGGTTGGTCCCCTGGTAGAGTAGGCCCACGCCCATCAATGCGGCCACAAGAATGTTCTGCTGGATGTCCAGTTCGATTGAGGTGGGCGGCAGGAGTGGAGCCAGGTGGATGCTCATCATCTTCGTTGCTTGGACGTCCATTGTACCTGAAACAGTTTTAACTACATTTTGGAATCGAAATCATGTAAGGATTGTGTGATAGGCGCCTCTACGCTGGGCTTAGCTGGGCTTAATGCCTCTGTAGTTTTTGCAAAATTAATTTACGACAGAAGTAAACAAACCTCTGTATGTGGCAGCGAGCCCAAGCAGGAGACCCACGCTTATCATCTCGTTGCATTTGACGAGGTACTCGTAGATGTGCATGAAGGGCATATCTCGCAGGTGCCCATTGAGACCCAGCGCCAGAAGGAACCCCGCGTGCTCCGTCGACATCTCCGTTGAGCCCTGTACCATACAATCATACAAAACTAAATACGGAAGCATTCAAAGTAACTAGGCACGCATCTTGAACATTTTTCATAATCGAATATGATCTCTTTTTCATGGAATAGAAATATATCTCTTGAAAATGTTACATTTCTTTCGAAAAAATTGAACAAGACACTCAACGGTTACTCATTTCAAGTAGTATTACAATTTATGTTTCGAGCGGTTCATGTGAAAAGTTCACACACACTGCATGTGTATTCATAAACACACACACGCACCAAGTCATTCACTCTCCCGCTCACCAACTCACTCACACATAGCATATTATAAAATATCAGACTGCTTAGATGATAATCATCCCTGGACATAATCAGATCGTTCGCATGCCAGGTAATTTCATAAAATCAAAGCCTGTTTTTAAAAAAGCAACCCCCCGAGTTTCTTGCTTGTTCTTCTCAGGGGAAAATTGCATTTCGAACAAGCATTAGCTTAAAAAAATTGAAAAATTGACTATTTTAAGTGTACTCTGGGTACATACAACATAAAGCATTTTTGACTTTCACTTGACACGCACCCACTCACTCACATGCTCACCAACTCATTCACTCTTACGCTAAGCGACTGAAAGAAAGAAAACAGTTTATTCGTCACAAGTGGGCACACACTAAATATACAAAACAAACTTAACATATAAAACATTAAAAAGAACAAACTTTTTTTTATGCACAACGGGTTAGTACTTGACCTCAATTACACCTGATGTTAAGTGAAATAAGGCCGAAGGTGGAAGCGTACTAATCTGGAAACCCAAATATTTGGGGAATTGGCTATCTTATCTCTGACAACCGGAGCACAACAATGCTATTAACATTGCTGTTTGGCGGCAGATTTAGACAATATTATGGTAGCTAGCCAGGCGGACATTTAAAATGCCCTACCAACAACCAAACCGAGTAGTAAACATGTACCGAACCCGCCGATTCGTAAACCCTATGTTGTTTACAATGAGCCACAAAGGCGGTTAAACATATAAAGATAAACACAAAAAACTTTGTGTGCCACTGTGGCTAAGAAGAGTGGTACTGGCTTATGGCATTCTGTTACGGGGAAATGCCGCGGACATAAATTGTATTTTTGTTCTGCAGAAGCGAGCGGTTCGTGCGATCTACAAGTTAGGCTCCCGAGTATCTCTGAGGAATAAATTTCAAGAAATCAATATATTAACTTTGGCATCGCAATATATTTACGAAAACTTAATGTACGTAAGAACGAATCTGTATTTGTTTAGGAAAAATTGTGAAATACACAATGTTTTAATACAAGATATAAAAATAAACTTGCTGTCCATAGCAGTCGCTTACACAAAGTTACTAAGTCATTCAAGGGACAATGTATACGCTTTTACAATAAGGTTCCGGTAGACATTCAAAATTTGCGTTTAAATAAATTTAAAACAACCATTAAACGGAAACTATGTGCCAAAGGCTATTATAAAATTTCTGACTATCTGGATGATAAGAATGCGTGGACATGAACCGCTCGCCATTATCCAGTATATTTTATTCTTATTTTCTTTGTCGAATCATAAATTTTACAATTAGGTATCTCAAATTGTATTTGTATTGACTTATTTAAAAAGAGCAACCCTGGAGTTTCTTGCTCGTTCTTCTCTGGGGAGACTGCCTAGTGAATGAGCGATAACTGTATGTCATGACGATTTCAAATGTTATTCTTATAACTTACGAAATAAAAACATTTTTGATTTTTTTTTTATTTTTTTTTTTGACTCAGCATTATGCTCATGCTCATTATTAAGAACTTCCTTCGGTTCCTCGGTCCCACCATGGGAGAGGAAAGCAATGTGTAAAATGAGCGTGCATTAATAATATGCGCTCGTTATGTAGCAGCAACTCATTGACACGCCCACCGAGCCAGTGACTCACCCGAGGCCTGTTGTAGCTGAGCCAGGCGGGGTCGATGCCGGCGCCGGTGGAGGCGAGGCCGGCGGCCACCCCGTTGTGGAAGGCGGGCCAGGCCAGCGCGGCGGGCGAGTCGGGCGGGGGGGCCACGGCCTGCCGCCGCGGGGGGGGCCCGCGCCCCGCCACGCACACCCGCGGCGCGCGCAGCGGCTCCGTCGCGCACACGGGCAGCGAGCGCAGCGACACCATGCCCCTGCCGGCACACGGCGCCGTGTACACACCATGCCATACCCCCCAGAATGTCGTAATCGAGACGATTAAACGTGCCCGGGGCTTTTTGGCGGGATCTCGGCGAGTGAAGTTGCATTTTTCTTTATAATTCTTATAATTTGTGCATTCTAACTTTTGAAGCTTAATAATGGCAGAATATTGTGCAGCAAACGTTAGTGACGGTGTACAGGTGAAAGGAAGTGTAAATTAAAGTGCGTAACGGAGATTTCGGGTTCCCACAAGAAGCCGCCAAAATATTTTTTAAAACATTCTGCCACTTTACTGAAGAATGACTTGTCCGTGACTAGACTCTGTATACGCCAAGTATACGACGAATTACTTGTTTTGACTGAGACTGACTTATAAAATGAAGAAATAAGAGAAATAACATTTTTCACTCGAAACTGGCAGTAATGTCCCTCGACAGTGAGGTTGACTGGTTGCCATCCTCAAAAATAATAAGAAGAAGAAACGTGCTCGGAGCCAAAAATTTCTTTGGCGGCCCATTGTCACATAATGTGGATGTCTTCGGAGTAGTTAGGTAGTTACATTAGAAGAGATTTAGTTATAAGTTTAAGACTAGTAGAGTTGACACACCCGAATTTTGAGCAAAAGGTTCTTACATAAATTACTATGTTTGGATAGCTAATTGTGACCGATTGGAATGGCGTAATTTCGTCGACTGTCCTTTTGTTTATATGCCAAAAGTAGGGCGCAAGCGCAGCACAAATGAAAGTAACTTGTACGTAAACCGTACAGGAAGTAAATTTTTGTTCCTCGTTTCTGTCTACACGTGAAATTTCACAATTACTTATTGATTCGTGATATCTACTAATATTGGTTTCATATTGCTACGTGCCCCTCTCAATATTAATGTATTAGCGGATGATGGTGATGAATTACGTCATAACGTCACAACCTTTACATTAAATGGCGTGGTCAGAATTGGAAAGTGGAAGACATGTAGGGCTGATCCCACCTAGAGTGGGAGAAGGGCAGGAAAATGAGGATAAACGTTTAGGTTTTCCAAACATTAAAGTTTAATGCTGTAAACAACATCCAAGGTTCACCTTTAGAAATATACACATGTGCCAGTGGCCGAGTCCAGAACCGTTAAAACGTGCAAATCTGTAGATGTTGTTTGGTGTAAATTCCCTTAGTGGCCATTAAGGACATTCACGGGAAGAAATACGTTGGTTCTAGTTTTCCCGTGCCAAAAAACACACGAGACCATATTTTAATACAGCATTTGATAAAATAAATCGATCTAAATTGATCAAAAAGCTATCGATAGTCGGTATACACGATGACTTTCTAACGTGGAACGAATCCTACATTAGTAAATGTAGTCAGACAGTTGCATTCAAAGGTTATCGGTCAAGATGTATCCCATCGGGTATCACTCAGGGGTCACATCTGGGTCCATTTCTTTACCTTGTACGTCGAGGATATAGGATAGTGTCAGAAACCATTGCACCTTCTCTATGCGGATGATACTAAAATCTCGAGTCATACGACCTCAGGAAGATTGCGGTGAGGTGCAATGCAAATTACAGAGATTTTATGACTATTGCCTCAATAATCAGCCTTTACTCACTATTGAAAAATGTTACACTATCACATTTATTCGTAAAATAATCCATTATCTTTAATTATAGCCTTTCTACATTTAAAAGATTTGATCACCTTTAGAATGCGTTCTGGGGATATAATTTATATCACCAACATACCAGCAACAGGAAGTCCACAGTTGAACATAGGCCGCCCACAGACTTCCAAAGCGACCAGTTGCGAGCGGCCTACAACCAGCGACTTCCCGCGATTAGGCACACCTTGCTGCGTTTGTCAGTGGGTGGTACCCAATCTAGAAGGCTTGGTAGTTGTGGAACAAAATTTGAATCAATAGTCGGCATCCAGTTTCTTCCTGTGACGAAAGCTGACAGTACTCACCTGGCGACCGGCAGTGCCATAGTCCTGGTGGTGATAGCGTAGAGGTGTTTCTCCTGCTCCTCGATGAAGTCATGGTCGGAGACTTCAGGCCGCTGCGTCAGGTTGATGGTCACCGGCGTCGAAGACTGCAGGAGGTTGACCACCTCCGCCATCCTGACAACAGTGATATGACATTTTAAATATAATATTTTTTGGTTATTTTGAAATTGGGGCCATATTGAAATCTGGGTACTAACAATCTCTTTCGGTTATTGTGGGCCATTGACATTTTGGGAAATGTACATTTTGAGAATTGTAGATTATAAAAAATATTTTTTTTTATGCACAACTGGTTAGCACTTGACCTCAATCACACCTGATGTTAAGTGAAGCGTACTGACCCGGAAACCCAAATATTTGGGGAACTGGCTAACTTATCTCTGACAACCGGAACACAACTATGCTATTAACATTGCTGTTTGGCGGCAGATTGAAATAAGATGGTGGTATCTAGTCAGGCGGACATTTAAAATGCCCTACCAAGCCGAGTTTAGTACTCGCTGGGGATCGAACCCGCGACCTCCGATTCGTAAACCCTGCTGTTTACATTGAGCCACGGAGGCGGCTAAGTAAATATGTAAATTGGACATTTTGATAACTCAAACGTTTTAGATTTTTCCGAACATATTTGTATTTATTGGAAGTATCTATCTGATACACAAGAAGGGATAGAAATTCAAAGATACCCCAAAAATTATCTTATCTGTTGTTGGAAAAATTTGATGGTTGATAAACTACACAATAACATTCTTTTTTGGAAATAAATATATAAATGAAAACTCGGGAACACATGTCTGTATTTATTATAGGTACATGTTTGATATCTTCGATAGCTCAGTTATATGACAGAGAAGTGCGGAATGCAGCACTCACCCGTAGCCGGTTCCTGGTCTTCCTGGGGGCCCCACGAGCGGTTCAGGAGAATCCTTCCCTATTGGCACTATCGGATGTTTTCGTGAAGATTTTGGTATGCCGTGTGGCGGAATTGAATTTGAATTTTAGAATTGGAGCACGGATCACAGACGCACAATCGGCGCCATATTTTATTTCGAACTCATTTTGAATTACGCCGCAAGGTGGTGTGGTAAGTGCCGCGAGGCAATTCTCTGTTTGAAAATAATTAATTCAAATAGAAACAAATTTTGAATAGAAAAACACAGGATATCTTCTATATTGGTGCTTTCTACAATACCGAACAGTAAAAACATATGCCCCTAGCAGGATTCGAACCCGCGACTTCCGATTTCGTAAACCCTATGTTGTTTGCATTGAGCCACGAGGGCGGTTAATTGCGGAGATGCCATGTTATTATTCCAGTTGAAAAGACACAACCAGTGTCACATGGCTACTCGGTGTGTGGTACCAACACTGCGGTCATCCTTTCAATGTCTGCCTCACTCACCTATGATCCCTCGGGTAAAGCAGGCTGAGAAGTTTAGTGTTGAGGTGCTCCATCCCGTTGGTCTCGCTATCGTCTGTCTTGCTCTGTTGATCGTCCACGGGATTGTTCAGGGTGTATGCTGTCTCTTTCTCTAGCACTTCTAAAGCTAGGGCTGTTGGGAAAATTAGAACAGAATACATTTATTTGCAATGATTAGGGTAAGTAAATTAGTTGGTAAAATAGTACAAATTGTATCACCTAAATCAGCCATATACAATAGCATGCGAAATTATAATTAGCGTGTCCTTCTTGATTAAATTAATTTTGTAGTTCATTAAGTCACAATTTAGAGGAATAACGTCTTAACAATTTTTTTTTTTTTATTTTTATGCATAACGGGTTGGTACTTGGACCTCAATCACACCTGATGTTAAGTGAAGATGAGGTCGAAGATGGAAGCGTACTGACCCGGAAACCCCAACACATTTGGGGAACTGGCTATCTTATCTCGGCAACCGGAACACGACAATGCTATTAACATTGCTGCTTGGCGGCAGATTTAGATAAGATGGTGGTAGCTAGCCAGGCGGACATTTAAAATGCCCTACCACCAACCAAACCGAGTACTTAAACATGTACCCCGCTGGGGATCGAACCCGCGACCTCCGAATCGTAAACTCAATGTTGTTTACATTGAGCCACGGAGGCGGTTAAATTACTTACGGTTAATAATAAAATTTATTACAGTTTAATTAAAATATGTCTGAAATTAATTTATAATTATTGATTCAATTCATCGTCAAGCAAATTACATTACATTTTTATTACATATCATTATTATTAAAGTCATGTTTAAAATATTCATCAATTGAGTAAAATACATTGTTCAATAAGAATAGAAATTAAACATAGGTTTCAAATATTGACGCCAATTTAGGCAAAGCCTGTACTATGGATACTAGATAGGCCACAAGTCGGGAAAATAGAAATGCATATTTAAACGGCTGGGCGGATTTGGACGAAATTTGGTTGGTAGACAGATTAGGACCTGGATTAACATATAAATAAATAATAAATATCTTTGCACATACACACAGCGCCATCTAGTTCCACACTAAGCAGCTAGGCTTGTATTATAGATACCAGATGGTTGATGAACTACACAAATACATTTTTTTTTTTGTAAATAAATACACATATAAATGAAAAACATCCATAACTCGGGAACACGTGTCTGTATTCATCATACAAACATATGCCCCTAGCGGGATTCGAACCCGCGACCTTTTGGTATAGCAGCAGAGTTGCTAACCACTACACCAAACAGGCCGTCAAATATAGGCAATTTTTTTTGCTGAATCGATTTCGATGAAATTTACCACGCGGACGAACACGCGGGCGGAAAGCTAGTCTATAATATTAGTTAGATTTCTACCGTGTAGCCCGCTCCGTGCATACATTCAAAGTATTGACAACGGAGGAGCGTTAATTGTTTCAGCAAAATCTACAACAAAGTTGTCCTCACATTCCATAAACTCCGTAGCCGCATCCCCACTTTCGGCCATCTCCGCCTGCAACGCCAGGTCCTCCCGCATGATGAGGCGGTAGGCCTCCCTCGGCCAGTCCACCGGCGGCTCGCCCTTGCAGCGCATGAACACGGACAGCAGGAAGAGGCCTATGGCAGGCGGCAGGTTGCCGATGTCGCGAGGGGTCATGCCTGGAATACGTAGTGAGCAATATTTCATCTTATGTAAATTGTCCTAGGAATGCATAGAAAAATTATGATTAAAAGATTTCCTTCTGTAAAACCCAGGGTGTTTATATAACATTATTACAGTGTTCTTTTTTTTGGTTTGTGACAAAATGTGTGTTATATTAAAGGGCGGTTGGTGATACAGTAGATGGCGCTTGGTGACACAGTAGAAGGCGGTTGGGGACACAGCAGAGGGCGGTTGGGGACACAGCAGAGGGCGGTTGGTGACACTGCAGAGGGCGGTTGGGGACACAGCAGAGGGCGGTTGGGGACACAGCAGAGGGCAGAGGGGGACACAGCAGAGGGCGGAGGGTGACAGCAGAGGGCAGAGGGGGACACAGCAGAGGGCGGAGGGTGACAGCAGAGGGCGGAGGGTGACAGCAGAGGGCGGAGGGTGACAGCAGAGGGCGGAGGGTGACAGCAGAGGGCGGAGGGTGACAGCAGAGGGCGGAGGGCGGAGGGTGACAGCAGAGGACGGAGGGTGACAGCGAGGGCGGAGGGCGGAGGGTGACAGCAGAGGGCGGAGGGCGGAGGGTGACAGCAGAGGGCGGAGGGTGACAGCGAGGGCGGAGGGCGGAGGGTGACAGCAGAGGGCGGAGGGCGACAGCAGAGGGCGGAGGGCGGAGGGTGACAGCAGAGGGCGGAGGGTGACAGCAGAGGGCGGAGGGGGACAGCAGAGGGCGGAGGGTGAGCCGGCGCCGTACCCGCGTGGTGAGCCCGCAGCACGGCGAGCCAGCAGGGCGGCAGCGGCGCGGGGCGGCGCGGGGTGCTGCTGGCGCCGACCCCGTCCCGCCCCGCCACGCTCTGCACCCCCGCGCCCCGCCCGCACCCCACGATGGAGAATATCTGGCGAACAGTTCACATTACAAATTTAATACAATGTACTTTACGGATGGATCTGTGTAGGAAGTGCCTTTCCAACAAATTTCATTTCGTGGGAGAGACACATGTTTATTTTGACGACCGGCTGGTGTAGTAGATAGTGACCCTGTCAGCGAAACCAACGGTTGCGGGTTCGAATCCCGCGAGGGGCAAATGTTTGTGTGACGAATACGTACATTTATTCCCGAGTCACGGATGTTTATATAAATATTTATGTATGTTTATCCGTTATCTAGTATTAATAGCACAAGCCTTGCTTAGTTTGGGACTAGATGATTGGTGTACGTGTCCGAAATATTTATTTATTTGGTTTCGCACATTTATTATGTAGGTTTTCGTAGGCGTCTTCTAATGAAGATTATTGAAATAATCTGTTTATGGATAAATAAACTAAAAAAAAATGGATAATCGGAAGTGAGAGGTGGCTGTATACCACCAGCGGGAATGTGTAGGGCGACCACGATAGAAGATAATCATAGTACGTACCTCGATAAGATCCCTCGACGTGTTATTAACGTCGGTCAAATGCGGATACAATCCGACATCAACGTCGTTCATCATCGAATTTAAATAACTAAACACATTTGGTGGTTCAGCACTGAAGTACGTCGGTTCACACAGCTTCTTCAGGACTTCGTCGGACATCTGCGAGTCATCCTCACTAAACTCCAAGCTGAAGTCCGTAGGGAAATCCAACCAATAATGATTCACGTAGCTCTTCAGACGCAAATCCTTGGCGATCTGGTACAGGAATTTCGCAAGCGGCTCCAGATCGCTTGACAAAAGCGTATTCAGTTTAGTCTCTTCATACACTAAATGGAAAGCGAACAGCACTTGTATCGTATAAGGGAATAGCAAACAGTTTGTATTGAACTGACTTTGCTTCTCCATGTCCTCGTTGCTACTCGATTTCCAAACCCTCTGCCTAGTTTCCGATGTCACATGATTCAGATTCAACATGGCCGCCAGAGAATTACCAATTACTTTATGCAGTTTCGAGTTTAAGAGGTAATCCCAGTCGTCTTGAGTGCCGTCGCTTGAAGTCCTTTGCTTCTTCGTGGCTACTTCACCTTCGATTTGGTCGTCGTTGTGTTTGGGCTGGGATAGTTTCTCGACATCGTAGCCGATGAGAGAGAGGAGCAGCTTGGAGAACATTGACCACTCATGTTCTGGTGTGAGGTCTTGAGTGCCAGGCGCGTTTCGAACGCCGTACCATTTAATTATGACCTGAAAAACAAGTTAGTGTTCGTTAGTCAATATGTCTAATCTTTAATATCTTTATTGTACAGACAACTGTTACACAAATAGGCATTGTACAAAAAATGTACCAAGGGGAGATTAACCCTGAAAGAGTTTTCTACCTTGGAGATACACAGTGGTTATTTGATGCTGCTTTGGTCAGTCGTTAAACAAAGTCACTTAAGGGACAATGTATACGTTTTACCTTTAAATAAATTAAACACCACCGTGAAACAGAAATTTACAAAAGGCTATTATAATTTTTTTGACTATTTATCCGTGCGTGCTTGCTTATAAGCACGGAAATAGACCGCTATTCAGTGTAATTATATTTTTTTTCCTTGTTTTGTCGAATTACACGTTGCAATCCAAAACCTACTTAAAAAGAGTAACGCTCGAGATTTTTTCTCGTTCTCCTCAGAGTCAGCTTTGTGAATAGGCAGCAGCGCCCCACGAGCGGCGCGGAGGCGGCGGCGGGCAGCGCGATGCGGTAGAGCTGTGTGTGTACCTGCATGGCGATGTCGCGGGGCAGCGCGGCGCGCAGGGCGGGGCAGCAGCGCCCCACGAGCGGCGCGGAGGCGGCGGCGGGCAGCGCGATGCGGTAGAGCTGTGTGTGTACCTGCATGGCGATGTCGCGGGGCAGCGCGGCGCGCAGGGCGGGGCAGCAGCGCCCCACGAGCGGCGCGGAGGCGGCGGCGGGCAGCGCGATGCGGTAGAGCTGTGTGTGTACCTGCATGGCGATGTCGCGGGGCAGCGCGGCGCGCAGGGCGGGGCAGCAGCGCCCCACGAGCGGCGCGGAGGCGGCGGCGGGCAGCGCGATGCGGTAGAGCTGTGTGTGTACCTGCATGGCGATGTCGCGGGGCAGCGCGGCGCGCAGGGCGGGGCAGCAGCGCCCCACGAGCGGCGCGGAGGCGGCGGCGGGCAGCGCGATGCGGTAGAGCTGTGTGTGTACCTGCATGGCGATGTCGCGGGGCAGCGCGGCGCGCAGGGCGGGGCAGCAGCGCCCCACGAGCGGCGCGGAGGCGGCGGCGGGCAGCGCGATGCGGTAGAGCTGTGTGTGTACCTGCATGGCGATGTCGCGGGGCAGCGCGGCGCGCAGGGCGGGGCAGCAGCGCCCCACGAGCGGCGCGGAGGCGGCGGCGGGCAGCGCGATGCGGTAGAGCTGTGTGTGTACCTGCATGGCGATGTCGCGGGGCAGCGCGGCGCGCAGGGCGGGGCAGCAGCGCCCCACGAGCGGCGCGGAGGCGGCGGCGGGCAGCGCGATGCGGTAGAGCTGTGTGTGTACCTGCATGGCGATGTCGCGGGGCAGCGCGGCGCGCAGGGCGGGGCAGCAGCGCCCCACGAGCGGCGCGGAGGCGGCGGCGGGCAGCGCGATGCGGTAGAGCTGTGTGTGTACCTGCATGGCGATGTCGCGGGGCAGCGCGGCGCGCAGGGCGGGGCAGCAGCGCCCCACGAGCGGCGCGGAGGCGGCGGCGGGCAGCGCGATGCGGTAGAGCTGTGTGTGTACCTGCATGGCGATGTCGCGGGGCAGCGCGGCGCGCAGGGCGGGGCAGCAGCGCCCCACGAGCGGCGCGGAGGCGGCGGCGGGCAGCGCGATGCGGTAGAGCTGTGTGTGTACCTGCATGGCGATGTCGCGGGGCAGCGCGGCGCGCAGGGCGGGGCAGCAGCGCCCCACGAGCGGCGCGGAGGCGGCGGCGGGCAGCGCGATGCGGTAGAGCTGTGTGTGTACCTGCATGGCGATGTCGCGGGGCAGCGCGGCGCGCAGGGCGGGGCAGCAGCGCCCCACGAGCGGCGCGGAGGCGGCGGCGGGCAGCGCGATGCGGTAGAGCGCGGCGCTCCCCGCGTCCCCCCCGCCCCGCGCCCCGAAGGCCAGCGTCACTCGCGACCCCGCCGCGTCCAGCACGCCGCACAGACCTACCGACACGAACGTCCACAATAATTCGTAGATTCGTACAGATGTGGTAGATGGATCCACAGCGTGCATCGGACGATATAGTGTTAGTGTTCGCGAATAAAAATGGCCCAACGGAACGGTCAGACATATCCCAAACATTAGCGTTTGGGTGTTCCAAATATTTTTTACGAAATATACAGAAATGCACACGTGACAGGGGGTGAACCCATCGCCGTTAAAACGTTTATACCTAGATCTTTTTGGTGTAAAGTCCCTTAATCGCCTTTTACGACACCCACGTGAAGAGTTCTATTCTTTTTACGTGAAAAAACCACACGGAGAGATTACACTTATTAATAAAGAAAATGCAAGATGTAATGTGTATGTGTGAAGAGTGTGAGTGTGTGTGTGGACTTGACTTATAATACCTACCAGAGGGCGAGGCAAGTATTAGGTCCTTACATATGAAATGAAATTTTGTCGTACGGGCCACTTTGATCTCAAATATCTCCTCTTTGGTTAGGAATTCCAATTTCAAATTTATACAGCTATTTACTCGTGCATTTGTTTTTCGAAAACCGTAATCCATTATGTTTTTTCCGTCTTTGGCTTTTTCTTTGCGTCACTCAGTTTACAAAATGGAAAACTGACGCGTTATTTACGAGTACGAGTTCCGCCGTGGCACCAGTGCTGCAGAAACGGCTCGAAGGATTAATGATGTGTATGGCGGTGGTGTCGCAAAAGAAAACACTGTGCGGTTTTGGTTCCAACGTTTCGTTCTGGAAATTTCGACCTGCAAAACAAGCCCCGTGGGCGGCCGGAGTCCAAGGTTGATAATGAAGAATTGAAGGCTATTGTGGAAGCGGATCCATCGCAAGCCACGTCCGAGTTAGCTGCAGGCTGCGGTGTTAGTGACAAAACTGTTAAGGTGAAAAAGCTTGAAAGGTGGGTCCCTCATGAATTGAGTGGAGCAAATCAAAAAACCGTGTATGTAAAATTTCGTATCCGTGCTATTAACCGTTAAGGAGTTCCCCTCGTGAGGAGACGATCCTGGCTGCAGCATCAGATCATGGCGAAATCATGTTTAACAATCAAAACTAACCGTGTATGCAAAATTTCGTATCCGTGCTATGAACCGTTAAGGAGTTCCCCTCGTGAGGAGACGATCCTGGCTGCAGCATCAGATCATGGCGAAATCATGTTTAACAATCAAAACTAACCGTGTATGCAAAATTTCGTAACCGTGCTATTAATCGTTCAGGAGTTCCCATCGTGAGGAGGCGATCCTGGCTGCAGCATCAGATCATGGCGAAATCATGTTTAACAATCAAAACTAACCGTGTATGCAAAATTTCGTATCCGTGCTATTAACCGTTAAGGAGTTCCCCTCGTGAGGAGACGATCCTGGCTGCAGCATCAGATCATGGCGAAATCATGTTTAACAATCAAAACTAACCGTGTATGCAAAATTTCGTAACCGTGCTATTAATCGTTCAGGAGTTCCCATCGTGAGGAGGCGATCCTGGCTGCAGCATCAGATCATGGCGAAATCATGTTTAACAATCAAAACTAACCGTGTATGCAAAATTTCGTATCCGTGCTATTAACCGTTAAGGAGTTCCCCTCGTGAGGAGACGATCCTGGCTGCAGCATCAGATCATGGCGAAATCATGTTTAACAATCAAAACTAACCATGTATGCAAAATTTCGTATCCGTGCTATTAACCATTAAGGAGTTCCTCTCGTGAGGAGACGATCTTGGCTGCAGCATCAGATCATGGCGAAATCATGTTTAACAATCAAAACTAACCGTGTATGCAAAATTTCGTATCCGTGCTATTAACCGTTCAGGAGTTCCCCTCGTGAGGAGACGATCCTGACTGCAGCATCAGGTCATGGCGAAATCATGTTTAACAATCAAAACTAACCGTGTATGCAAAATTTCGCATCCGTGCTATTAACCGTTAAGGAGTTCCTCTCGTGAGGAGACGATCCTGGCTGCAGCATCAGGTCATGTCAATCATATAAATGTATTGTCATCAGTACTGGACGAGTATGCAAAATTTCAGCTCGTTACGTGAACAGGAAATGGTTCGAATTTGACTTGAAAATTTAAACTACTTAAATAGACGTACCTATAATTAAATAAAGGCGTATTTTTTTTTGTAAAAAACCAAATTAGTGGGGGGAAACTTCCTAAGAAAAAAAAATCAATTCAATTTCTTTGGTTTTTGCCAACAAAAAGATTTTCGCGCGTGTTTATTGCAGACAGGCCTGACAAACCAATAAACATTTTGTTTCTGAAAAAATGTACTAGATGTCGCTGTACGTTTTTAAAACGCGATATCGATGTGGTCTCTCCGTTTATACATAGGGCCCAGAGTGAACTTACTCTGCCTATGCTATAATTATGCTCACGATGAATCCTTAGATTCATATTTTTGAAATTTGCTAGCATTGTTGTAAAGACAATGTCAAGCGATATAAAAAAACATGTAAAAATTATGTAACGGTAATTCCGTTCCTTTGCACGTTTGAAGCCCATTTCATATTGAAACCTTTCATGACTATGTTAGTTATCAAATCACATGAAATGCATTTTTCTTAAACATGCATGGGAAATATTGTCATTACTTTCGAAAAAAGAACACGCGAAGTATCTAATTTACGGACAGCGAAAAATAAATCCATTGTAGGAGCGTTTTTTGAATTTGGAACATTACAACGCTCCAGCAATGTTGTATGAAACGGCGTGCTGGGGTTATTATATACTCTTTGATTGGATCTCTTTTATCATTCTTGGCATACTAAAATCTCTTTGCTTAGTACAAATTGCGTTCACGTGGTTGTATGCGTAAATGCGTTTGCCTTTCGGCACAGATGATAAATAGAAAATCGGCGGCAAAGCTGAAAATTCGTCTTGATTTGTTATTTAAATATTTATTATTTCCCTGCATTCTTTTGAGAAAAGCATTATATATGCCTCGGCGGAAATGGCAATTGCCTATTTCCCGGCCTTTGCAATAATGTACAATGATTTAATAAGTCACACCTGTTTGTTAACGTGATCTGCTATAAATCTCCATGAAATAATAATTCGTTTTATTAAATTTCCAGTAACAAGTGTGAAATTACGTCAACGCGACTAAAAATCATTGCCTGTCAAATTTTACAGGTAAAACCACTACAAAACTTTTGTAATTTCATGAAATGAATTAGGAGGGTTTTTTTTTTTTTTTTTTTTTTTTTTATATGAGAGAGCGGCAAACGAGCATGCGGGTCACCTGATGGAAAGTAATCACCGCCGCCCATGGACACCCGCAACACCAAAAGAGTCACAGATGCGTTGCCGGCCTTTGAGGAAGGTGTAGGCTCGCTTCTTGAAGGTTCCAATGTCGTACTCGTTCGGGAATTATTCCGTACAGGAAGACCAGGACCGATCGTTGTGGAGATCCTTGGGGGAGGCGTTTCAGCAGTGGACATCTTGTGGCACTGGACGGTGTGCCACACTCATTGGATAAATTCAAATTTCTTTTTAAACACATATTTTTTTTTTTGTTGGCCTTATCCTGCGATCAGTCGGTGACGATGAGCAGATTTGTTCTTAGGGCTTTGTCGGGAGAGTGCATACCCCAATGGATATAGCTACTCGTGTTTCCATTCATAGGTTGTTCAGGATTATTCGTCTTTTCAGGCTTCTTAGGCTATCAGGTATAGTCAACTGGACTGCTAGCTTGTTGGGATGGTCTGTCAGCCGGGTTTTGTATGATTTGGAGTAAGCTTTGATCTCCTCGCTCACTGTGTTAATTTCCAGGTAGTGGTGGATCTCCTTGTTCTTAATAAACCATGGTGCATTGGATATTTGTTTCAGGATATTATTTTGTACCCTCTGCACCATCATTATATTTGAATTGCAGGCGGAGCCCCACAGTTGGATACCGTAGGTCCAAATGGGCTTCAGTACCGTTTTATAAATTAGCAACTTGTTATCAAGTGATAGTTTAGAGTTAAACACAACATAAATCAAAAATATTGCTCTGACCTGCACTCGAGAAGTCTTAAAGGTAATCTAAATATATATAACTCAAAGGTGACTGACATAGTGATCTATCAACGCCCAGCCCAAACCACTGGACGGATCGGGCTGAAATTTGGCATGCAGGTAGATGTTATGACGTAGGCATCCGCTAAGAAAGGATTTTGATAAATTCTACCCCCAAGGGGATAAAATAGGGGATGAAAGTTTGTTGTTTGTATTTTGATAAAATCTTCCACGCGGACGAAGTCGCGGGAGGAAAGCTAGTTATAAATAATACCTAAATAAGATGGAGTTTCAAGGTCAGTACGCTTCCACCTTCGGCCTCATCATTAACATCACATCTTTAAGGTCAAGTGCTATAAAACGTGTATCACAATAGTATACCTAGTGCGTCCCGCCGATGGGAGTGCGGGACCGGCGACAGCAGGTGCAAGGCGGAGTCGTCGAGGGGAGCATCGCGGCGGGACGGCAGCAGGGAGCTGCGCCGCGGGAAGGGCGACTGGAACGGGCCGCGCTTGCTGTACGGGGAGTCCAGCAGCCGGGCCAGCACGCCGCCCACGTGCACCTGCAGCAAGCCGCTACATTATGGCATCCAACCCTTCGATTATCCAGTCTTCTTCTTCTTATTTTTGAGGATGGCAACCAGTCAACCTCACTGTCGGGGGACATTACTGCCAGTTTCGAGTGAAAATTTTTATTTCTCTTATTTCTTCAGTTTCTAAGTCAGTCTCAGTCAAAACAAGTAATTCGTCGTATACAGAGTCTAGTCACGGTCAAGTCATTCTTCAGTAAAGTGGCAGAATGCTTTACAAAAGATTTTGGCGGCTTCTTGTGGGAACCCGAAAGCTCCGTTACGCACTTTAATTTACACTTCCATTCACTTGTACACCATCACTAACGTTTGCTGCACAATATTCTGCCATTTTTAAGCTTCAAAAGTTAGAATGCACAAATTATAAGAATTATAAAGAAAAATGCAACTTCACTCGCCGAGATCCCGCCAAAAAGCCGACTATCTAGTCGTCTGACTTTTCGTTTCAAAATTATATTCATTCAAAAGAAGTTTATACTCAAACCACATTCTACACTCTCTCACTCACACACAGCAACTAACCCTCTTATTCATAAAAAAATTACAAACGCTTTATAAGCCTGTGTTTTAGTTAAAGTATGTTTGGTCACTTTCTTTCATTACAACATTTCCTTATGAATGACAAAGACAAAACACACTATAACTAAAACAGGCTTATAAAGTTTTTGTAATTTTTTATGAATAAGACGGTAATTCTGTAGAGCCAATGCCTTAGTGTTTAGCTAGTAACAGAGAAAAAAAAAACAAAAAATAATTGAAACACAAATATATTGCTTTTTTTTTCTCTGTTAAACCATTAAAGTTAGCTGAGTACCCTGCTGAGAGTGATAGTTGAGAGTGAGAGTATATTTGAATAGTACATTAGAAATCTCCATAAATATGGCTTTCAAAATTTTAAGAAATGTTTTTAAATGTAATTATATGCTGTGCGATTTATATAAAAAAAAATGGTCAACTAGGTGAAGCCTGTAGCCGCAACACGTAATTTACGCACGTAAACATCCCACTGCAGGGATATAGACCTCCCCTCGTATAAGACGGTGTATGGGCACAGATTACTAATAAGTTACTAAAGTAAGTATGGGCCACCAACCTGGCCCAATGCGGGTTGGGGACTTCACATGCCTTTGAATTTTTATTTCTCACGCATAATATTATGTTTTATAAATGCACATAAGTAATTAATCGAACATAAAGACTAAACTTGAGGAAAAATATTAGCCATGTTTTATGAAAATCGGTGGAGCCATTTCGAATATATTTAACTTTTAACACAGTAATTTGGTATATGTGGATGATATAGTCTTACGAGGTGTTTTATATTTTCAATTTCACCAAACTGACCAAAAATATTATGGCAAGGCCAAGTAGAACAAGACATCACTAACCTTTCCAACAACGCTGTTCCCAGACTGGAGGATAATATTCCCGGACTCGTCAATCAGCGCCATCATCTTCAAATGGTCGAGGACCACGGCATCCTTCGCGAGCACCGTCGATATCGACCCCACTATCAGATTTGTTTTGGACAAGTTTCCATGGGAGTGGGATTTCTGCAGCCGCACTATCTGCAGCTTACTAACACCACCGACTTTCACCATAAAGCACAAATAATCATGACCAACCAAATCCGTGTGCAAAAAGGTTTTCGTGTCGTTAGAATTCTCAAGAGGATCACGTCTTAGTGTCTGGCTGTCTGTCCATACGTGGTCTAAACATATGTCAGGGTAAAGCGGTAGCGTTGGCGGAGCCTGATTCATAGCATTTGCCATCATGGAGTTAGATGACGCTTGTCCAATGGAGGCATGAGGCGACATGCCTTGTTGATGAAATACGTTCGCCATGGGACTGTTGATCCTCGATCGAGACATAGTTGGAGTCCCAGGACCTTTCTTAGAGTGGAACGGACTACCAGTGACCCAGTTTGTGGTGTTCCTGCCCGTGTTACTATGCATCGGGCTGCCAATGAAGTCATAAGATTGGCTAAAGACAGTTGTCGTCGAATTTATATTTGGACATATTGCAAGACATTCATCACGCAACGCCTTCCGTATTTTCCATAAAGAATGCGCTCCCAATTTCCAATCATACATCAATATAATACTGGGGTTGGTACTGACGAATATAATTTGGACATCGCCATCATTGTAATATTGCAACCCATTGGATGGTGATCTCATTAATATGGGTGTGACTTCATCTAAAGGATGGGATAAAGAGAAACACGTAGGCAATGGAATATCCTGATCATACCCGGAGACAGACTCCGCGCGTAACTTGGCGCTCATATTCAACGTTCTCGATTTAGAAAACGTACTATTGTTATGAGACTCGTTAAGTTTAACAAACGACGTGGGCAGGAAAGAGTTGTGGAGTAAAGGTGTTGCGTCTTTTTCTAACAAGACACCGTATTTCATTGGCCAGATCTTTTTCACCTGAAACGGAATACTTGCGATATACTCTCTGCCGTCTGCGGCGAAAACGCTCATGCATTTTGTGTCTATTAGCAAAATAGATGGCATAATGGTAGTTCTTATATGCTCTGTGGTGTCTTCAATCTTTATATTTTTCTTGACGTCGCCAATTTGTGAGTTCAAGGCGTCAATGAGCATCGTATTGTTTATTGTGACGTGGAAATCGACAAAGGCAGCATGTTTGATGGGATTGTCGACAGTGTAGCAGCAGATTGTTTCCCTCTGCTCTGGATTGGATAACTTCGTGCCAGGTGTTGAAATCAGACCTGGAAATACAAAATATCTTGTGTAGTCATCAACATCGTTAGCCCGTAAACATTCCCACTGCTGGGATATAGGCCTTCCCTCGTTTAATGACGGAGTATGGGCCATAGTCCACCACGCTGGCCCAAGTTTGTTAGTATTAAATCATTACCACTGTGATTTTATGGACTGTAATTTGATGAAAGACGGTTCTTTGGGTGACGCAAATAATATTTTAATCTGATATAACAACTTTAACCGCCTCCTTTAAACAACATTGGGTTTCGATCCCCAGCGGGGTACATGTTTAAGTACTCGGTTTGGTTGGTGGTAGGGCATTTTGAATGTCCGCCTGGCTAGCTACGACTACTTATCTAAATCTGCCGCCAAGCAGCAATATTAATAGCATTGTTGTGTTTCGGTTGTCAGAGATAAGATAGCCAGTCCCCCAAATGTGCTGGGGTTTCCTTCGACCTCATCTTCACTTAACATCAGGTATGATTGAGGCCAAGTACCAAAAGTAAAAAGTATACAATATTAATATAAAAAGGTGCCTAAACAAACAAACAGCAAATTGCTTCAAAACTCTAAGCATCATACTGCATCACTTAGATAATGAATGTCCAGTGCTCCTGTTGTAATGTCTAATAGTAAGGGACTGAGACCTGGAGATCTGTAGCACAGGGTTCGAACATTTTTCAGACTCCAGTCACTAACAAAGAAATTTGTTTGTATTTTTTTTTAACATTGCTGCTTGGCGGCAGACTTAGATAAGACGGTGGTAGCTAGCCAGGCGGACATTTAAAATGCCCTACCACCAACCAAACCGAGAACTTAAACATGTACCCCGCTGGGGATCGAACCGACCTCCGAATCGCAAACACAATGTTATTTACATTGAGCCACAGAGGCGGTTAATATTTATTTACTACATTACTATTTAATCAATGTACCTATTTCTTTGTGGTAAATATTTATTATTATTCATTCACATTGCGGTGAATTTATAAATTCATTGTAATTTGGTGATTTGGTAAAAATCGCGGGAAGCCGCTGGATGCAGGCAGCGCAGGACCAATCGTTGTGGATATCTTTGGGGGAGGCCTTTGTCCAGTAGTGGACGTTAATCGGCTGATATGATGATAATGTATGTTTCTTGCTAGAATAAAATAGGACAAACTGTCTCTTCCCAAGATGTAGTAAAAGGCGACTAAGCATATCTAATACTTATTATTATACCAGTGATGGGCTGAAATGTCATTGGAATGGAGCGCCCAAGAAAACCTGCGATAGCCCGTCTCGTCTACCTAGCGTGGCGATTAGTGCAAATTCTCCCATGAAACAGCATGCAAATCGATGGAGAGGTTTATATTTCAATTTTCAAAATAATTTCAAATTAATATAATTTAATTTCCATGTTTCAATTTTGATTTTTCTTTATGTTTTAATTTTTCAGTTGACATTTGAATTCACAATTGTTATTTAAAATTTTCAATGTCTACCACTGTTTATTAACTTAGTTATAGGTGACTGTACTAACAAAGATGGACCTTATTGTCTAGAAAAATAAATGATTTATTATTATTATTATATTATATCCATTAGTACCTAAACTTTTAACAGCTGTTGTGATGTGACTTTCTTCAATGTAGGATACATGATGCCATTTTGTTGAACTTATGTATTCTGTCTGTCAGTACGTCTGCAGTCATAACATGTAAGAATTGTTGCGTTGAATTGCTTTTGGTATCACTAAGCATCCTAGATGTAAAATTGGTTCTTTACCTATGAAATTGGAGTTTTTATTCCTGCGTTAATCATATGTACCAATTCCTGCGATTTTCAAAGCCATATCCAAATTTGTTTTTTATTTGGAAAATGGAATATTATTTCAAGGTTTCACATGAAATACTTTTTAATTTCTGGGCTAAATCACATAATAAAAAAAATTTGAACAGAGCTCTTTTCATGTGCTTCCCACATAACCGTTTCTTAGATTCGCTGAAACTTTATAAAGCGGTTTTTTTTTTTAATTTACGCTGCCTATACTTCACTTAATGTTATCCGATAATACACATAAACTTTAGCTAAATTTGGATTTGCCGTTCCCAAAAAAAAATCAATAATGTTTGTATGGAGAAAACAGTCTTAATGAAATTCTTCATACAAAACGCCAATTTCATAGGTAAGGGACCTAATACTAACGGGATAAACATCTAATGGGTAGACATATCGAGTTATCATAATTTATTTGCAAATGCAATATGTAGGTATCTGTAATTCATGCAATAAATGATTTCTAATTTCATAAAAGTCGCATCAAATAAAATTTTCTTATTCTTATTTTGACGACCGATTGGTGTAGTGGATAGTGACCCTATCAGCGAAACCAACGGTTGCGGGTTCGAATCCCGCGAGGGGTAAATATTTGTGTGATGAATACGAACATTTATTCCCGAGTCTTGGATGTTTATATAAATATTTATGTATGATTATCCGTCTATCTAGTATCCATAGCACAAGCTTTGCTTAGTTTGGGACTAGATGATTGGTGTAAGTGTCCGAAATATTTATTTATTTATTTATTTATTTACAACTAATTGATTGGGTTCTATGCACTACATAATATAACATAAAACTTTTATAGAGTAGCTTTAATTTTTGAACCATAAATCAATAATTTGTAGATAGTTTGATTGTCATTTATTTGATTGATTGACATAAATATTTTATTAATTGACTGTTTTTGAATGAATATATGTCATAATATTTAAGTTGCTCGTATGTTGACATAAGAAATTGACCGAATATTATGTTTTATTGTCAAAATTTTATTACTTTAGTTTCAATCGGTTTGGTGATACTAATAATAATAAATATCTTTGCACATACACACAGCGCCATCTAGTTCCACAGTAAGTAACTATACTAAACTACACAAATACATTATTTTTGTAAATAAATACAATTTTTTTTTTATAAATAAATAAATATTTCGAACACTTACACGGATCATTTAGTCCCAAACTAAGCAAAGCTTGTGCTATGGATACTAGATAACGGATAAACACATAAATATTTATATAAATATCCCAGACTCGGGAATAAATATTCGTATTTATCATACAAATATTTAGCCCTCGCGGGATTGTCTTTTGAACAAGCAGTACCTACAAAATAAAGCATTTTTTGATTTTGATTTTGATTCGAACCAGCAACCGTTGGTTTCGCTGCATGAAAAATAATCTGCAAATTTTTCATTTTTTTTTAAATCAAAGTTTTTACAGGGACTTTTACAAATTTTGTATGGCAGTCCCATCGTACCCTTTAACTAATCGCTACACTTAACGAGACACCGATGAGTTCACAAAACTGAATAATTTCCTGGCTCTTTCTGAGTTTGGTAGGGACAGAATAGTGTGAAACACTCCTACATCAAATCCGTTCAGTTTAAGTTCACTCATCAGTGCCCTTCTAGATTGCTCGTACCGGACACACTCCACTAACAAGTGTTCTGCAAATTTCTAACTCAAACTTGCATGCAATAAATTAATTACATTTAATTTATCAATCATAGAACTTCTACGAAATACAAAGTAAACCACCTGACGTTAGTTACACCTACCACCACACCACCATATTTTTAATTTTATCGAATTCAATCCAATATCCTATTTTTGACATTAATTTAATTTGACATTTATATTCTATTTAACATTTAATTTGAATTGACATTTTTTATATTTGATTTGGCAAATTAAGGTTTATTTGGACGATGCAATATATAAACATTTAACTTATTATTATTATATTTCTTTTTGAATGTGTGTAACTAGTTTGTAGTATTTATGGCCGAAAGAAGTCTGAATTTTTTAATTTTTTTTTGGTTACTTTTGACTTTTATATTTCATTTGTTTTTAATTTCATTATTTAACTTAATCTAAATTTTCTAAATTTTAATAATTATTGCACGCCATAAAGGCAAATCATGGCTGTTCATTGTTTATAATAGTTTACATCTTTTCTCTGTACCTATGATTAGGCAAATAAATGAATTATGATTATTATGATTATTACCTATTTTCAGGGACACCAGCCACCACTGCATACTACTTGCATGCAGATAAAGCTTGCAATAATTTAATCATAATGTGTAATACCTTTGGACCAAACAGCGGTACAGCCTTTAGTATACAATTCCTCTTCATATGAACAATCTGTCTTATTGTTTAACGGTTTTCTCTTTGGCCGTCTGTTCTGTGCACCATTCAAGTTGAATTTCTTCGACATATCACTGGAGCTGTTCGCACTGCCTACCCTGGAGGTTCCAGCTGAGTTCACACAATCAGTCTCCATCTTCTTCACACCAGCCATGAGTTCGGATTTGATGGAGATATTGAAATCGTTCTTAAGTCGACTCGGGGGACGGAAGGATTCTGATGCAAATTCAGACTTTGTGTCTTTTGAAGATGGTGTGGAGTCATCATCAAAATCTGTAAAAGTTTATGCACAACACGAGATTATAGGTTTTTAAATTAACTCCTTTTTAGACGAACGCTATAGAACCTCACTAAAATTATAAGAATAAAATGTATCAATCTCGATCTAAATTGTAAAAAAAAAAAATATATAATAATTCTGGTTGTTGCAAACCATGGAAAGTGACGATGTGGTCGAAGATGAAGTACGCGATCCCAGTAAATGCCTATTCAGTCTGCTCTTGAAGATCCCAAGATTTAATTACTTAGATTGAAGGTTTTAACTAAACCTTCTGGTTTTCAGTTCCCCAAAATAATGTATTGGAATGCTATTTGTTTTCTATTATCGAAGTTAACTACCACCACTACTATGACCACTAGTATGAGTGTTTCTGTGCTTCATGGGGTATGTTAAATAAACGGTCCCTGATGTTTTCCATTGAAGGAAGCCGTTAAGCCAAGTTAGTAGCCTACAAGGGTGGGCTCGAAAATACTCTGGTCCTTACCTATGAAATTGGCGTTTTGTATGAAGAATTTCATTAAGACTGTTTTCTCCATACAAATATTTTTGATTTTTGTTTTTGGGAACGGCAAATCCAAATTTAGCTAAACTTTGTGTGTATTATCGGATAACATTAAGTTAAGTATAGGCAGCGTTAATTTTTAAAAGTAACCGCTTTATAAAAGTTTCAGCGAATCTAAGAAATGATTATGGAAGCACATGAAAAGAGCTCTGTTCAAATTTTTTTTAATATGTGATTTAGCCCAGAAATTAAAAAATATTTCATGTTAAACCTTGAAATAATATTCCATTTTCCAAATTAAAAAACAAATTTGGATATATAGCTTTGAAAATCGCAGGAATTGGTACATATGATTAACGAAGAAAATAAACTCCAATTTCATAGGCAAAGACCCAATATAATTGTCTGGTGGTCACCAGCTTCACACAACTCCACCAACTTCAACTGCAATACACCAGTGGTATGAGAGTAACATAGTCAAAATATTTTGATCTACCCTCTACTAATGAAATGAGGCTGTGCTCCACACAGCACTGGTGGATAGAGCTGTTCACGTGATCTTAGTCATGGCAAGTCGGAATTGGAGATTTACCAAAAAAAAATTGCTGGTATCCAATTTTCTAGTCAGGAATTCTATGGGAGAGGCCTGTGTTCAGCAGTGAATCCTGTGTTTGATATTATGATAATTTAATTTTGATAAAGAATAAGAGGGGTTATATAGTCAAAATCAAAATCAAAAAATGCTTTATTTTGAAGGTACACAGGGTACACTTAAAATAGTCAGATTTTACATTTTTAAAGCTACTGCTTGTTCAAAAGGCAATTTTCCCCTGAGAAGAACAAGCAAGAAACTCGAGGGGTCGCTCTTTTAAAAAAATGTTTTTATATTACAAAATTATTATTTTATATTATAATATTTCATTATTAATTGTGAAATAGCCTGGTTATAGAACCTTATTAGAAGAGCAGTCAGCCACCATCTTGTGTTTTTTAAATTGCATTAAGACCTATATGGATATTGAGTATAATAAATAATATAGACGGTGTTACAAAAATACCCATAAAGCTGAAAAGACCCTTTCAGCTTTATGGGTAAGGTTTTCATACCTTATCAATAGTGATAAGGTATGAAAACCGTAGTGCAATATTATCACTTACCGAAAAATTTATTATTTTTAATAAAAACATTTACTTAAATATTTAATAAAATGAAATATTTAACATTTTTTTAATAATTTTTCGGTAAGTATCCTTTAACACCCATTCAGGTTAAGAGTATTTTGGTAACATCGTGTATACAATTCCTTTTACATAGCTCATGTTTTATGGCCGTTATGAATTTAATACAATCCTCCTCCCAATGTGTTGGGGTTTCCGGGTCAGTATGCATCCACCTTCGACCTCATCTTCACTTAACATCAGGTGTGATTGAGGTCAAGTACTTACCAGTAGAGCATAAAAAAACATACAAACAAGTCTACCAATACCTAAATAAAAAAGTATACCCCATAGGATGAATTCTGGAAGGTGATGCAAGTATGACAATTTTCCCATCATGTGCAGCCAGAAAAAATTAACACTAAACTTATAATATCTTACCATCATTAGTCCTGTAATACACCTCCCTGATGCACCACCATTCCTGATCCTCCTCTTTACTTTCCAAGACACTCTCATCTTTAATAGCAAAGTTGGTCAACTTGTACAACAATGAATTCTCTGAGGCAGAGTTGTTGTGGCCTTTGCCATATATTTGGGTTGGATGCTTAGCTAAAACTGTTCTGCCGTGCGGCACAAACTCCTGCAATTGTAAAATGATTGATGGTTGATTCAAAGGGCATTAATTAATTACACTCTCTTTTACCATTCTTCAAATTGGAAATTTGGAACCCTCACAGAAGAAAGAAGTCCATTCCCATTGAAGTAATAAAAGATTTTGACCGCCACTGTGGCTCAATGTAAACAACATTGGGTTTATGATTTGGAGGTCGCGGGTTCGATCCCCAGCGGGGTACATGTTTAAGTACTCGGTTTGGTTGGTGGTAGGGCATTTTAAAAGTCCGACTGGCTAGCTACCAACATCTTGTCTAAATCTGCCGCCAAGCAGCAATGTTAATAGCATTGTTGTGTTCCGGTTGTCAGAGATAAGATAGCCAGTCCCCAAAATGTGTTGGGGTTTCCGGGTTAGTATGCTTCCACCTTCGACCTCATCTTCACTTCACATCAGGTGTGATTGAGGTCAAGTACCAATCCGCTGTGCATAAAAAAAAAATCTTTGGGGTGTCCTGGTTTGTCTCTGCCAGATTACCCAGGTTCTGCTAGGCTAACATGATCCATTGTCTCTCTACAATGACATGGCATAGAAGTGTCTTATCATGTTCATGCTTTATACGAGTAACCTCTGTTACTCATTCATGCATGCAAAGCAGCAGCATGCATGTGGCATGCAAAGATACTATCTTGTGGCTTTGTAGTATATATGCAGCATGTAAACTATGTTAGTTTCAACCTTTAGACTATTCTTAAGGCACATACCAATAAATATTATGTCATATTTATATAAATAAAAAAAATTAAGTCATCACTCTGCTTATAGTTTAAGATAACCCAAATGATTTGTTAGCTGTTGAACATTGGTGTCGATTCAGATGTACACCAACTAAACTAAAACCAGTTTTAAAGTAGTGCTATCTCTTTCTACCTGGAACAATACTATGCGATGGCACCACTCCAAAACTGGTTTTAGTTCAGTTTAATTTAGTTGGTGTACATCCGAATCGACACCAATGGCTCTTAATTAAGTCATATTGTATTAACAATAGACAGTCACCCAGGGTGTACAAAAGCCTCAAATAAAAACAAGATTAAAAAAAAAACAATAGATTTCAAAGTTGAAATTTCTATCTGGATGATAAGAATGAGTGGACATGAACCGCTCGGCATTATCCAATATATTTTATACTTATTTTTCTTTGTCGAATCATAAATTTTACAATGAGGTATTTCAAATTGTATTTGTATTGACTTATTTAAAAAGAGCAACCCCAGAGTTTCTTGCTCGTTCTTCTCTGGGGAGACTGCCTAGTGAATGAGCGGTAACTGTATGTCATGACGATTTCAAATGTTATTCTTATAACTTACGAAATAAAACATTTTTGATTTTGACTATCCAAACTAATGTAGGTAGGTTCAAAGTAGTATCAATGGATAGTCAGAAATATAGAGCATGCATTGTCGCAACACAGAGCAAAACAAAGGTCTCTAACTCAACCTACTAATACCAAATGAATAATCGTGGGCACTGTATATTTTGGGTTTTAAATTAACTTAACACAACTAAGGCCCTATGTGCGTCACTTATGATTTTCCATAAGACCATTACAATAACTATTTGGCATGAAAGTCCCAATGGGAGGTGACCACGATATGGTGCCACTCAAGAGGGCTTGAAAAGGCAATAAATTCAACAGGTCAAAACTAGCAAAACAACAGCTTCAATCCCCATTGATTCTCTAGTTCGCTACGTTCTAGATCTCCAGACCGCATTGTGAGATTTTCACCAAATATAAGGACCACTCTTACGAACAAAAATTTATTAACGAAATGGTTCACCACTGGCGGAGATGTCGCGGTACAAACAGCAAACTAAAATCAGTCGAATTGAGAATCTCAGTTGAGAATCTGCTTTGTTGAAATCGGTTAAAAGTAAGATCTAATACACCAGGCCTTTGCCTGACTGTGTCGGATATGAAGGTCGGTATTTTATTAAGATCATTTTAATAAGATACAGCATAATACTGTACTTTAATAGAGAAAACAAGGCAATGTTTACAAAATGAAAAATACTCACCAGAGGTTCAGACGCCGCGATCATTGTAAATTCATCCAGATTTGAAACAATATCTGTGCCCACGCGTAGTCTCGAGCATATAACGTTTATTGTAATTGACTACAAGGGAATTACACTTGTATTTCGAATAGAAAATCAAATATAGGTAAATATTTAATGACGAAGAATCCAACCTGCCGGCCGAGCAGGGTTACCAACTCCTAAAAAGATACCCGTACCCGTGCAGTACAGAAATAACAGTGATACGAACTTCGCAAGCAATACCCCTAAAATACGAAATACAATACATCCAATAATAGCCCAGGGAAAATACGGTAAAAAATTAGCTTAGCTAGACATAATTCAGAACCGACTTATAATAATTGCTATCTTATAGAGGTATATTAGAGATGTAATTTTGAATAATTAGTCTAAAAAAAACGAGCGCTTAGTCTAAATTTTTTTTAGAAAACTCTATTTTTATTTTGTATCTTAAATAAAAAACTTTCAATTCGTTTTTCCTTCCGAGGCGTTTGTTGGAAGAAATCTCTTACAGAGATAAGCTCGCCTTTTGTGTATTGTAATTTCTGTCCTATGTTTGTTCAATGTATGTTTGTATACTTAAGCAATAAAGTGTTAAAATAAAATAAAATAATCGCGGATAACAAAATAAAACTTAACTTTAGTGGGGAGTATAGAGTATATTATTTCATAACCTTTCTATGCAAATTCAAATAAGTTTTATTTCGTAAGTTATAAGAATAATATTTGAAATCGTCATGACGTGGTGGTCATGACATGAATGACTAACGTGACCATTTATTTTACCCACGAAACGGGATACCACAGATTTTTAGGTAACGGTGTGAAATGAAAATGTCTGTCAGAATGGCGGGTGTACTCGTCCGATTCCTGTAAAAGCGGTGATCTGAACTTGCGAGTACATGTATAAAAACGCACTACAATTTGTACTTGTTTTGTACAAATACTTCAAAATATCAAGTCAGATCTAGTTTTTAGAGGTTTTTAGAAAAGAATGAATTTATTATATTTGCTTTTCTAATTGTACCTAACGAAATTCTGTATTTAACTGTTTGAATACCTCAACCAAACGAGTTTCAGTAAACATTTTCAGTGTCCCAGTCTTTCTTTTTACGACAAAAAAAGAGAAAATAATAGACTGGATACCGCCGAGTGGTTCATGTCCTGTCCATGCATTCTTCCTAGGTACTAGATAGACAGCGTGACTTGGATTTTTTTTTAAAGTTTTCACATGGCAACATCATTAAGCTGTCAAAGGCAATATAAATAAAAAGATCCTTGTATCTACACAGGGGGGGCCATGGACTTATTATTTAAACAGGACTGAGTACTCGCCGCTGAAAAACGAGCCGAGCAGGATGTGTAACGTAGAGGCCGTTTGTC
Source organism: Oegoconia quadripuncta (assembly GCA_949316235.1). Taxonomy (NCBI): domain Eukaryota; kingdom Metazoa; phylum Arthropoda; class Insecta; order Lepidoptera; family Autostichidae; genus Oegoconia; species Oegoconia quadripuncta. The sequence continues at coordinate 42,384,318 of OX438743.1, read as the reverse complement.
TCTGTCTAACAGGGTGACCACAATATATTTGTTACTTGGGACAAATGTTGTAATAAAATATTTGTCAAAAAATTTGGCGTTTTGACATTAGCCGGCGTGAGCCATTTATTTCGCATTTCTTCATTTTTTGGGAAACTGCAATAATAGTACAACAGTCAGGACCCTAATCAATCACACATATTTCACATATTTCGACTCATTTCAAGAATTCATGGGCATCCTACTTCTTTGATTTACAAAAATATTATTTTTAGCTTACCTGTGGAAAGATATGTTGCAACCACCATAGGATTCACTTGGGCAAGTATAAACGCAACACTTTTTCACCATTTTACTCCTTTTACTTGTTATAATATAACAAATACTTTAAAAAACTTTTAATGCAAAGAAAATTCAAAATCACACCGAACCGCCATGACATGACATGCTTTTCAGGGTTACCATAAAAATAACAAAATCGAAATAAAAATGTATGTTTTCTGTTTGATTTAAGAATATATGAAAAGAAATTAATGCGAATGTTATTTGTTTATTTATAATTGTTAACATAACATAAAAATATAAGTGTTTCAATGGAATTTTTGAGTAGCCAAAACTGTTGATCATAATCATTTTTTTTGCTGGCAAGATGTAAGAACGAGACACACGGCCTCCGTTATTTATATCTCTCTCGGCTCGGATTTGCCTTTGTGTATGGTGCATCCAATTTAATACCTTATTGCGTTGACATAGTGATCATTTTCCTAAATGATTCTTTTGATAGTTATCAGTCCTGTTTAAATAATAAGTCCATGGGGGGGGCACACTTCAAATGTCATCAATTTTCATAGCAGACTGCGACCTCTGAACTGCGGTTGACGAACTAACCGTTATTAGTGTTCTGTGGCAGCAGCCGCCTTCTTACCGGTGGGTGATGTCATGTCGAGCTCTCAGTCAACGTCGATTTCCTTTTGAAAGTTTTTGTAAAAGTTCAGATTTTTGTTAATTTGTTTTTGTTATACTTGTTTTTCATAGCTAATTTAAAGAAATTAGTTATGAGAAATAAAAATTTCCTCATAAACAACAATACCTATTTCTAAACCCAGTTTCTACCTATATAATCAGTGTACGTAGGTATGTATAGATAGATTTAATTCCTCAACCAATCGCTGGCAGCAGCACTGTCTATACATGCAAATTTAACCACGGAGTTGCCACTCTTTCTCGGTAAATAGTTACTATACTCTTTGTATCTACACAACACACTCGCAGCGCCATTTATCCACACTAAAAGCAACTAGCTAGATGGTTGATATCAAATACATTTTTTTTGTAATTTTTAGATAGGTACCATGAAAAAAACTTACGTAAACCAGCCCACATTTCTACCTAAATAGGTTAGTCCAATAATGCTTAATGCCGCCTTAAATTTGGGCCAAAATACCTATCCTTCGTTGCTTGCTTCTCCATGCTTCGTTTTCGTTGACCCAACTTCAGTCACTGAGCAAATGTCTTGAATGGTGTTGGCGACTGTCAAATTCCGTCAACGGCGACGACGATGGCAATGAAGATCATAACCAGTTTGTCTTTTTCCGAATTTCCGAATATTGTTGGCCCGATGGTCGAACCTCGATGTCTACTATGTAGTATAATAATCATCGAAGTTTATATTAGTAAGTTTTAGCTGCAAATACTCAATGCCTCGATGGTCGACATCCGTCAGACGTCAGAGGATGATGCCTTAACGATGGACAACACCTATGTCAATGTCGAGGTTCTGGTACATGTGTACCAATGTGTGTGTGTGGAATTACACACATTCTTCGTATTACAAATGCGAAAGTTTGAATGTGTATGTTACCTATTCACGCTTCAACCGCTGGACAGATTTGGATGAAATTTGGTTTTTAGTCAGATTAGGACCTAGATTAACATATATACGGGACTTAGGAGCTAGGTTGGTTTGTTTTTTTTTTATGCACAACGGGTTGGTACTTGACCTCAATCGTACTGACCCGGAAACCCCAACACATTTGGGGGACTCGCTATCTTATCTGACAACCGGAACGCAACAATGCTATTACCATTGCTGCTTGGCGGCAGATTTAGATAAGATGGTGGTAGCTAAAAATGCCCTACCACCAACCAAACCGAGTACTTAAACATGTACTCCGTTCGCTGGGGATCGAACTCGCGACCTCCGAATCGTAAACTCAATGTTGTTTACATTGAGCCACGGAGGCGGTTGTTACTAACAGTTGAGCGCATTTCTAACAATAAAATAAGAGACCTAAACTTATCATCATCCAGGTATAAAATACTGCGTTATATTCCTCGAAACGCCTGAACCGATTTTCTGAAATCAGACCACGCATTACGTTACGATACAAGTACCAATACGTTGCGCAAATTAAAAAAAAAAAAAAAAAAAAAACAAAAAAAAAACGCCGTGTCAGAGTAGTTTTTCCTTGGGGCTTAAAATGAAAGACATTGGCTGTTAATACGAATAAACTTTATTTCTACAATAAAATGTAATAAGATAACCTCGGTCGCATAACAAAACATTCAACAATATACTTTGGAACCAAATAAACACTTTGGGTGCCGACTTATTATGCCCTAAACTAATGGTAATCAATTAAAAATAAAGACCAGTGTTTCTCAAACAATACAAACTTAGTCCATAATTCACAAATCAACATTAAATCCGAGCTGTGAATGTGATAAACGTGATATAATTTTTGATCATCATCTCTCATACTAAATAGTCGCAAAAGCTTAAAATAAAATAAAAAATACCCCTTTTCAAGTATATTAATCTATTGATATATAAAAATAATTAGTTATATCGGAGAACGATTTTTAAAAATAAATTAATACATATAATACAGATCTTCCAGCACCATTTCAATAGAAAAACTAGATTCTGTAGATTTGCAATTGAGTACAATAAACCCTCATTCAATGCCCATAGAATCTATTTTTTTAAACTTTAAATACAGTAAGTCTCATTCAGCTCAAGACCAACTTCTAATAAATTGTGATATATTTCCAATCTGAATATACTGGCCCCTTGATTTTTCTTCTTAACAATAACTTTGATAAAAATAAGGCTGCGTTTCTACAGTAAGGCAAAACAATTTTCTTACACAATGATGATGCTAAAACAGAGCCGCAGCTGAAATAACTTATCTTCTCTTATACAGGGCGTAACTGCATCGAGAATTTCTCAGGGGTGTGCATGTAACGTCGATCGTACAACCCACAGATGCCTGTTTAATTTCCTGTACCGAATTAATAAACTAGCCGAGGTAAGAGGGAGGCGGGGAAGCGCAATCCTATTGGCCCTGTCAAGGTCACGTAAATAATGACCTTGGCAGGGCCAATAGGGACCAATCAGAGTGCTATAAGCTGTCACGACTAATTCGATGTTTTGGGGCATCTGTTCCATTATCCTAATGTGTGACAGATGCTTCTCGCCTGTTATTAGAAATCTATGGGCTGTGTCTGTAGTCGATGGAATGTAACCATGTATCCGAAAGTTTTTCTATGGGACCAACTTCTTGAAGGATTTTTTTTTTCGTGAAGTTGGTCATATAGAAAGAGTTGTTTGTTCATGAATACATTCAGACAAAGAGATTCTCGAATTTGCAGTTACACTTTACACAAGGGGTCACAAATTATCAGAACTTCATAGTGGGTTATTCTAACGTATATGTAAATAGTAAATATGTGCAGTTTACTTCTATAAATAATAGATAGGTATTTTTAAAACTTTATAGTGACATAACATTTTATTTTAGTAGTGGATACTAAAAAAATATGTCTTATTATATTCATACAAGATAACAATATAAAAAATTTGATTAATATTCCTGTAGTTTTATTAGGATTTAAGCCTCATACTGACAGTTTCATAATTTAGTCGTCCATTCAAGGAGGTGACTAAATATTACTGCTGATGCTTTTACTTAGGTAAACTTTAGTAGCACTTTTCTAAGCTCGGTGATACAAAATATGTGTATTTATAAATTTTAAATTGAACAAAACAATATTATTGTACGTACACACAGCGCCATCTAGTTCCACACTAAACCTCTAGGCTTGTATTATGGATACCAGATGGTTGATATACTACACAAATACATATATAAATGAAAACATCCATAACTCTGGTACATGTGTCCGTATTCATCATACAAACAATATGCCCCTAGCGGGATTCGAACTCACGAGCTTTTGGTATAGCAATCAGGGTTTGTAGCCACTACATCAAACAGATCAGAAACTTGTAAATGACGTCTAAGTTTCTATTTAAGATTTCTTAAAATTTTAAAATAAATAAAATACTGAAAACGTATCAGTAGGAAAAACAATGATAAGCAAAATTACAATTTTGTTCCCGTTACCAGCTGACCCCGTCGTTGTTACAAGGTCATTGCGCCCCGTAGCCGACCGGGCACGCGGTCATTTCTCTTGGATTACAATTTGATTGTAACACCATTTATACCTATAAATCCAATTTTATAATTCCCATAATATACAATGACATTGAATAAGTGATATCAAGTGAGTTCACATGATTGCTTGATGAATTATACCACAATACCACATGGTCTGTCTGTCTGTACTGCAGCATTAAGCTGAGAGGAGTTTCAGTGCTCAGTGAGTACAGCTCATTGTTAAGATAAGCTTTGCTTGGTGTATGGTAGCGAATGATTTTATTATTATTATTATTATTATTATTTATTGTGTGTTATTTACTTTTATTGTCGTGTTTATTGTCTGCTTTGTTTGTATGTGCTGTGCAGTGAATAAAATGTTTTATCTATCTGAAGTTTGAAGTGTTATCAATTAATCATATAAGATTTAATTAATTTTTTACTGTAACTATATAAACATAACGAGATACATATCGACAGTGAATAAAGTTTAGGTAAATAAAAATATTTTTTCACATGGGACGAAAAGTCGGTAAAAAAGTTACAATTAACCAGTGACAATCATTAATCGACTCAAAAAAGGAGGAGGTTATATGTTTGTCTATATATTTTGATGAATATTTTTTGTTTGATAGGGTTTGAAGTTTAATTTTTAACCGCATAGTCAAAAACGTTTCTCGTACTTCACAACGAAGTGCTATGATTCATTTACGATGTTTGTAGTACCTACCTACTTTTACAGTATTTTCTATTTTAAGCCTTTTAAGAGATAGCACACTTTTCCCATATTATTTTTAGTATTTTTGGTTTTCATATCTACGGCTCTATTTTAGCGAGATTGTAGCTGATTTATAACAAAACATTTCAAATAGGAACCACTAACAGCTCACCAGTATCCATAAAAAACGTAACATTATTTTAAAAATTTACTCATAAAATAACAAAAGAATGTAAAGCTCTGTGAAAGTAGTTTCCCACTTTAAAACATAACAATATGATTTTACGGTGATTCGAAAGTAAACTCTTTTATACAAAATTTGTATTTCCAATAACCTGTTGAAAAAAAATATAATAAAAAATACTATATAAAATTAGCAACTTACAGTGAAATTACCATTTTTGTTATTAACGTTAAATAAAAAAAAATATATTTTTTAATGAAAATTTTCCCGTCTTGAAATTTACTTCACAGTTTGCTAATTTTATAGTACTTTTTTCGTAAAAGAAAGAGCTCCGAAAAGACCACAGACAAATAAATTTTGCATGAAAAGAGTTTCGTTTCGTGTCACCATAAAGATAAAAACAAAAATATTATACTTGGACATTTTGGAATGCCGTAACATTTTATGTTTCTCAAGGTAAAGTATGCACAATATTATTGTATATATCACTTATATATTACATACAATGTTAACTACATACTAGCTTCACCTAGTAATCTAAATATAAATATTTGGTCTTTGGATGAGCATGTCACATTATGGCTTGTGTCATCGTTCTTTATTTTAAAAATTATAAGTGCACTTTTTTAAAAATTTTTGTACGTACTGTACTTTTTATTGACGAGTACGTCAATATGATATACTAACTATACTAGACTAGACCTGCAAGCGGATACTTCACACCTATACCTTTTAAACTACATCCAAAAAAGTTCCAGGAACCATTTCAAAAATCCAATTTGAGAAACACTGTTCGACAACAAAGAACCAGTGACAGAAAATGTAACTTATGTGTTATAAATAACTATTGTAACACTTTATGGACAGTAATGAATTTTTACTCGTGAAAATCTTACGTAGTTCTTTATTAATTTCAGGTACCTAATAGGGACAATATTTTATTTGTACACAATATCTAAACAGCGATTAATTATAATGACAGCGATTTTTTTTTTGATATTTTTTTAAAATTATTTTCTTATAACAGAGATATGAACGAGATGAGCATGATCGTTTTGCATAAACGTATCGAATAACATAATTTGATATAGCAAATTAATAAAGTCTCTAACACTAGCAATAATTTATCAGTATCACACCCTACATTGCAAGTTATACTTACAATAGTTATATGCAGCCGCGATCGTGGCCGGCAAACTACAGCATGTAATTCATTTTTGACAATTTTGATTTTCAATGTAAGTGGACCGTACTCGAAGGGACCAGGGAAAATGGGCCTTCGTTTCGGCGTATTCATTCATCATAATATTCCTAATAAATATTCCGCCCTCGAATTCAAATACCTTATCAAGGTAAGGTGACCTTTGTCGACTGAAAATAGGCACTCCTCAGTCTATATCCCTGCTAAATGATCTTTAACATACCGAACTCCTACACCCGCAATAAATATCTTAGTTGTAAAACGAACGATCACCTTACCAATTTTTTTTTTAAATTGAAATGATAGCAAATAGTACCACGAATAGAGGTGATTATAAAATCACACTTGTATAAAATTGTATATTCGTAAAAACGACAATTGCACGACTATGCAACATTATAATATGTATTATGAACAAAATAATTATCACCGTAAAAATGCAAAGCAGTCTATGCATGTGGTGTCTCAGTTTTGATTTAAAATCTATATTAAGGCAATTTATAACTAACTTTATACAAAATGAGGTTTATTAATATTAATCCTGTTTGGCATGCCTAGCTATTACCGCAACTTGTGATGAACGTTACATAAAGGTACATCATAATATTCCAGTAAAATCGTAGGACATTAATTTTTCGTATCCAAAATATGTGATATTTTGACTTCATACATATGTTCGTTTTCGTATATACGTATTATATTCTTATACATATATAAATCCATTATGCCTTCGTTTTATTTATGTTATAATAAGTAAACTATCACCTTTATTATTTATAATCCTAACAAAGCAGAATGTAATAGCCTATACGACGAAATCAACCTAAAACATGGTATACATAATAGTTTCCTCTATATCAATATAAATAAACTCTATCTCTACTATGTATATAAAAACTAATTTAAAATGTACAATATTTTTATGTGTACCATGTAAAAGTACATCTATATATAAATATTATCTGATTCTAAGGTAAATAATTTTTGGAATATCTTTAAGGCTAGTTGTGTTGGTATTTTATACCTTGGAAGCGTTTTCTTCGCTCGCTTTGGCGGTAAAGTTATGCATAATCGATGCGTCATCTATTTTTGATGTGTTGGCAGCCACTTCGGCCAATGTTGCGAGCGCCAGCAAGCCAACGTTGTCATGGGGCGGCTGTTTACAAAACTCCATGTTCTGGACAACAGTGCAAGGCGCTTCGGTTGCGATTTTAATTTCAGGGCTCACTTTTAACGCTTCATTCACGTCTAAGTTTGAAACTAAGCTGTTGATTTCAAGCCTTGTTATACTAATTTTCCTCGGCTTGCGTTTCTGGCTGCCGATCACAGTGTCCCGCCAACTCTCGGCGATCTCACGTCTGTTATCGTAGAAGCTGCTAGGAACTGAGTTGACTATGTGCGAGGTACCGAGCACTTTCGGTTTCAAGTTTATGGTTTTCTTTTTGCGTTTATTTTCGCGTTTCTTCTGTTGAAATTTCTCTAGACTAAGTGAGGGTAGGGCAGCTATTTTAGCATCTAAATCGAAGTCTGCAGCTTTGAATGTTTTATTTGAATTATTGTCTGGTTCGGATGCGTCAGTTGTTTCGAGTTTCATTTCACTTTCGGCCGACGTTTCGGTTTGTGAGTTGTTATGTTTTGAGTCGTCGGTAACGGTTGACTCTTCATAGTTTGAACCACCAAGTTCCCAGCTGCAGGACGCATTGTAGCCGTCGTCCGGCAGTTTGTCATAGCACTCTCGTCTCTGCCTTTTATGCACTATCAATCCCCCAACAGCCATGAATTCCTGGTACCTCTTCCCCTTACAAGATCTCCCGGATTTCACTTGCTTCTCATCATCCGACCAATTCCTCTGATAACCGTAATATTCGTCTTCTTTAGAATATCTCTTATCAACTATTTGGTCTATCACATCTTGATTAGTGAACTGGTCGTTCGATGCACCGCCGGATCGGTATATCCTCTCCTTGTGCCCATCGAACTCTTCCTCGAACATTCTGGTGGTTTCCGAAAGAGCATTTTGAAGCTCACGTATGCTATCTTCGCGGGAAGAGCCGTTTGTTTTGGTCCTTTCAATTATGTTATGAGATCTGTATTCGTTTGGGGCTGAGATCGTGTTATACTTAAAAGATGTAGGTGAGTAATAAGGGTTGGTAGTTTGGTTTTCAGTCTTGGTAGCAAGGAGTCTACTTAGCTCTCCCATTTGGGCTTCGTCGGCCAACTTTCCAGGCGTGAACATTGACAATGGCTTCGAATCGCTTTCGAAAGCATTGTCACGAGGTTTCTTATTGAAATCAACTTTGGTGGAGTTATTGTTTGTTTTCTCAAATTCGGCTTCATGGTATAATACGTTAATGGGGGATTCGATTGTCTTTTCATTAGACTCCCTGGGACGGGAAGAGAGAGTGCGGAGCGGTGGAGCGGGCAGCTTATACCACTTGAAGTCAGGGTTGGCGTTGAAGAAGGCGTCTTTATACTGCAAATAAGTACATACAAAATAAATAAAAAGCTGACATAATCCCGGATAGTTTGAATAATCGCCGTGAAATTGTAATTACCTGTTTAGCAAGACCAGTGTAGCAGGCTTTCTCTTCCTTGTCCAAGTTGGCCCACCACTCTCCAAGAATTTTCGTTATAGATCTGTAATTGAGAAAGAAAATGCTTAATGAAATTTTAAAAATGTTGCAGGTGTGTCGTTTATTGATTTTTATATTGACTTACTACCAAAATTCAGTCACTTAGAGATAGGTTTAAAGTGTATAACATTCTAACTTTTTCGTCACAATACATTTTTGAAAACCTAATGTATGTAAAAAAAAATATAGCATCATTTAGGAAAAATAGTGATGAACATGATGTCAATACAACAAATAAAGATAAACTTGCAGGTCACATAAGTCGCCTCCGCAAAGTCAGTAATTCATCCAAAGGGTTATGTATACGCTTTTTCAATAAGGTTCCAGTTGATATACAAAATCTTCCTCTCAATAAATTTAAAGATACTATAAAACAGAAACTTATTAACAAAGCATATTATAAAATATCAGACTATTTAGGTGATAATCATCCCTGGACATAATCAGATCGTTCGCATGCCAGGCTATTTCACAATTAATAATGAAATATAAAAACCTTTATGTAAAATCAAAGTTTTAAAAGAGCAACCCTTCGAGTTTCTTACTTGTTCTTCTCAGGGGAAAATTGCATTTAGAACAAGCAGTAGCTTAAAAAATGTAAAATTGACTATTTTAAGTGTACTCTGTGTGCCTACAAAATAAAGAATTTTTGACTTTGATTCAATTGCAACTTTATTTATTTGATTGCATTAATTTCGCTACATATAACACTGCTACTAGCTACATTTCAGAATCTGAAATGGGTTGCCGTTAAAGATGTGCTGGGCTGTGGTGGGCATAATTTGGGAAAGTATACCCATATCATCTTATCGTCAATTCCACAAATTCTTGAGATATAACTCTTCAATCAGTGCGTCCTATCCGTAATGACTTAGAGGGTCGAAACATGGATGCTGATAATACGATTAGCTTCAAACGAGGTGATCTGCCAGATAACCAAGCTCGTCGATAAACTGAACGTTAACAAGCCGATCTAACAATGAGTGGCTCCCATCTGTTGTAGAATTGCAGGTGTAAGTGGGGTTTGGAGTGAAGACTGGGAGTAGGTTGGTGTCGGAAGACTCCCAGCTATATCAAGTGACGATCTGCGTCAAGAGACTGGAAGCGAATGGAGGCGTAAAGTCAAAAATCTACCATCCATCCATCCTAGCCCAACATACCTTGATCTAAAGCTAGGATGGAAGCTGCTGTAGTGTATATAACCAGGTACCATCGATCACATAGCAAATAGACGCCTAATGACAGGCGACGGACATGTCACTTTAGAATAATCGAATACATGGCCAAAAACTTCGAATCAGCTATTGGATATCCATGTAAGCTTATTCCACTCTGATTGGTTATGTCAAGGTCACCTTGGTGGGACCAATTGGAATGCGGTATCTACTCCGCCTCCCTCATATCTCAACTAGATGTTGTTGTAGTAGTTGACAGAATTAAATCGGTACTGTAAATCAAACGTTAGGCGTCTATGAACTGCATTGTCGATGGTATGTAGGCACCAAATTACTTAAATAAATACCGGTTTTCGAGGTTCGGGTACTTGTCGCGGACGACGCTGCGGTGACGTTTGCAGAATATGAGGAATGCGTTCATGGGCCGGCGCGCATGGTGCGCAGGCTCCATCTCGCACTCCTGCTCGAGCATGGTTGACTATCTGCACAAAAGAAATAAATGTAAATAAACACACTTTGAGACTATGCAGTATTGTACCAGTATCTAAACTAGGTAAAATTATTTGGACCTTTGTCTTCGCTGCCCTACTGTTCTACACTCTTAAGAAGTATTTCTAAAAAAAAGTTAGATGTAGGTACCAGGTATGTCATTACTTCCCAGAATTAGTTCCTTATTAGCGACACGATCGAATGGTGTAATAATATAATTTAAATAGGGTTGTCTGAAATAGATCGATTCTAGTGATAAGACCGCCTAATTAGATAGAACGATAGATCACCTATCGTTATCATCAAAAATTATTGTAAATTATTTTGTGGAATAAAGAGTATTTGTATTGTAAATAGTGTTTTTTTTTCAAAATCAAAGGGTTCCATTTCTATAACCTATGTTTTATTTAAGCCAAGGTATATTCTACCTATGTACCAAATTCCATCCAAATCAGTTCATCCGTTTCGCCGTGATTGAGCAACAAACAAATAAACAAAGAAACATCCAAACTTTCGCATTTACAATATTAGTTAGATGAATTCTGGAAAATGACCTCCTTCAAAGCTATTTAGGTATTATTTATAATTAACTTTTGGGCTTCACGAGTGTAGGTAAGAGCGATTTTTTTTTATATTATTCCGTATTTAAAAAGAAATCTTCGTATATCCAATGACGCGCCACTTGACGGAATAAACGGCTCATGGAAGGCCATTCCATTACAAATTATAACCAGATAATTTAACTGCACTTAAAACATATATGATATTTAATTTTTTCTTTCAAAACCATAATTGGCGGGAGATTGATATGCGACTGGCGGGGTAACGAGACGACTACGAGCGCGACGTTGCCAGACCGTACAAAAGTATTGTGTATTATTGTGCGAGTGGAGCAACATTGTTGTATTTGCAGCACTGTTGTATTTGTGTATTGATATCTGTTTTACCAAGTCTGGCAGCCGTAACTTACAGAAAAGCAACTGGGTGAATTAAGAGTGTCAAAATGGAATTGAACGCAGTGTAAAGGGAGTGAAATTAAAGGATAGGATAAAACTGCATGACATCAAAAATGACACCAAGTTCAAAAACGTTGAAAAAGTTGCAAAGGAAATGAAATGGAATTGGAGTGGACATATTATGAGGGAAAAAAGAGATAAGTGTAGCAAAATCGTAACAGAATGGTACCCAAGAGACGGGAAGAGAAGAAGAGGACGGCCATATAAGAGATGGGACGACGACCTAAAGGAAACAGCTGGTCCCCTATGGACCAGAAAAACAAATAACAGAAGCGAATGGCAATACTTGAGAGAGGCCTATGTCGGAAGACAAGCGAGGGAGGACAACAAAAAGAAAACAAACTAAGAAATAAGTTTATTCAAAAAAAAAATATATATATATAATTAATACAAATAGCTGCCTATTGTAATACGTAACCCTAGCAATAAAGGCTGTTTTTATTTTATTTATTTATTTATTTATCTGTTTTACAAATTCGTAGGGTTCCTGTCATACGAAATTTATTTGGAACTCATATTCATATTCTTTCAAAACCATAATTGGCGGGAGATTGGTATGCGACTGGCGGGGTAACGAGACGACTACGAGCGCGACGTTGTCAGACCGTACAAAAGTGTTGTGTGTTATTGTGCGAGTGGAGCAACATCAATGTTGTATTTGTGTATTGATATCTGTTTTACAAATACGTAGGGTTCCTGTCATACGAAATTTATTTGGAACTCATATTCATATTCTTTCAAAACCATAATTGGCGGGAGATTGATATGCGACTGGCGGGGTAACGAGACGACTACGAGCGCGACGTTGTCAGACCGTACAAAAGTGTTGTGTGTTATTGTGCGAGTGGAGCAACATCAATGTTGTATTTGTGTATTTGGAACTCATATTACCGTCGCATTTACTAGCTCTTACCGCTAACAGGCAACGAAGTGCTGGAACAACATCCAAAAGTATCCTATCACTTATTACTATTTGTCAGTCGGAGCATTAATTGGAAAAATTATTATCTGTAACAGCATATAAAACAAAAGCGTATATAGCAGAGAGGACAGCCGAATTCCTATAAATTTTCCCAACCGGGAATAAAGATCAGGATCTTTGCAATATGAAATCAGTACGCCAGAGTCGATACGTCACTAAATCAACAATGTTCGAATTAAATGGCTGCCTCACAGTGCGACTGATAAAGTGGTTCTTCCTATCTACACAATATGCATACCACAAAAGGGCAACGACCTAATCGCGTCGTGTGTATAGCGAAAAATATTATGAAACCGCATCGCTATCGGTTCAAGCCTCCATTTCCGTATTGTCATTGGCTTCATGTTTAAGTGAAGCTGGAGAAACTCCCCCTCTCTTTCCTTGTGGTAACTTTAATTTTGTTAGACAGAGAGGAGCGTGAATTGAGCGAGACAAATAGTCGAAGCCCCCTTTGACAACTCAATTAAGTAACACATTTGCTAGAATTTCGTGTCCTGTTTGCGTCCGTATAGATAGTTTCATTATAAATCTTATCTATCTAATTCGAATAAAAGAGTATAAATCAGTATGCGAGACGAGTTTTGGTAAGGTCCCTAACTACCTTACCTTTGTATATAATATGTATTTATTACTTTTTTCCATTTATGTACTAGGAAATCATGTGTTACTATATAGATGGTGCCTTTCCGCTTTGACGATTCTTAAAAGTAACAAAGTAATAATCACACAAATCATCAAATCACAGTATCACAATTTATTTATTGACTCATTATTATTAAGTTTAATAACTGTCATAATGTTTATTTTGTTTATTTTATACATACAGAATGTCACGCCTGTTTCCCGTAGGGGTAGAGGGGTAGGCAGAGACCACAGACTTCCACTTGCTACGATCCTGACACACCTCTTCATTCACTCTCATAAGGTTGTTCAATGTTCGGGCTTTTTGGCGGGAACTCGGCGAGTGAAGTAGCATTTTTCTTTATAAGTCTTATAATTTGTGCATTCTAACTTTTGAAGCTTAATAATGGCAGAATATTGTGCAGCAAACGTTAGTGATAGTGTACAAGTGAAGGGAAGTGTAAATTAAAGTGCGTAACGGAGCTTTCGGGTTCCCACAAGAAGCCGCCAAAATCTTTTGTAAAGCATTCTGCCTCTTTACTGAAGAATGACTTGACCGTGACTAGACTCTGTATACGCCAAGTATACGACGAATTACTTGTTTTGACTGAGACTGACTTACAAACTGAAGAAATAAGATAAATAAGACATGGCTGTTATGGGCTAGATCCCTTTGCCTTCTCCTAGAGGAGAAAATAAAACTAAAAAAAAAAAGTTGTTCAATGTTCATACATGCTCGTCGATTTAGGGTACCCTTGACTTGGCCTTTCTTTAAGACGTCCCCAATTTGATTTTTTGAATTGAATCATCAATTTCAGAATTAAAAACTTAAACCGGCCAAGAGCGTGTCGAGTCACGAGCAGTGCAGGGTACCGTAGTTGCCCGTCTCAATATGCGGACTTTTTGTTATTTTATAAATTACAACGGAAAGTACATTTTATTACTTAGCTGTGATAGTGTACGTACTACTGCCGTGAATTTTTTCACGTATCTAAAGGCAGGAGGAAGCGACACTTAACCGATCCCTCATCCGAAAAAAAACGTGATCAACTTTAATCATTTTGAACGACTTATCCAACGACATCCCACACGAGGGGGTACAAAATTAAACACAAATCCATCCCGACTTTACGTGTCGGATGTACCCTAAAAAAATTTTTTTTTCAACAATTTATTTTACCCCTTTGTCGGCGTGATTAATATGTACCCATGCAAACTTTCAGCTTTCTAGTACTAAAAGCCACTGAGCTAAGCATCGAACAGACAGACGGACATGGCGAATCTATATAGTTGACTACGGAATCTTAAAAAATCCCGCAATTACTATGTAAAATCTTAAGTCGTAGGCTAGTCTGACCTTCGAAGCATTAATTGTATTAGTGATACTCGTTAGGCAGCATTTACACGAAACGAAGTTTGTCGACGTTGACACGGCGAGCGCGTCGCGCATGCACCGCTACTTGGGAGATAATTTATTTACTGTTCATATCGTGTGTATAACTACATACTAGGATCGATCTAGAGCAATTGCGACTCGAGCGGGATAGCGACATTATGTGCGACATGGCGCTGGTGGACGGCACGTGAGCGGTTGCTTTACATAGCTCGATAGGATACGTAGGCACCTATAAATAAATTACAAATTGTACGCGACATGCTCGCGGTTTTGCGCTGAAAGAATTCGTGTCTTGTAAACGCGTCTTTGTCAGTTAAGGGGATACCCTATGAATTGATCGACGGTGTTGCCAGTCAAGTAAATAATACATAAACAAAGCCATCAGTTCGATTTGAATTCCGATGTTTTAAAATACTGTCATGGTTTTGTTAAAAACCATTAAAACGGATCACGGTGGCCACCGAAAATCATTTTAATGATTTTAAGTTATCTCAACTAAACTGTTACCCATATAATATACAGTGTACCCAATAAAGTATAGGTACAGTACTTTAAAATATCGGAATCTAAGGCAACTACAGCTTGACATTTTGCTTCGTTTAAGATATATATATAATTATTTATTTGAATGGCAGCACAGTCGCCTGTCATTCCGTGGGGTCTTAACTTATTTGAACGGCCAATGTGTCATACGTATCTTTCAGTGACGTAAAGATTAGGATAAGTTATCACGCCCTTTCTTTGCCAAGTGCAATATTTCATCATGTGATATTATGATAGACATTTCTTTTTCTCTAACTAAAAACAAGATAAGATACTGATGGTTTCCTAAATTTGACCGCTGAGAAGTCTTGCGCAGCGGGCTGCATAATTAATAGCCTGCGGACTAAGCTGGCCTTCCTAATGGGAAAGGTTTGGTTGGTGGTAGGGCATTTTAAAGGCCCGCCTGGCTAGCTACCACCATCTTATCTAAATCTGCCGCCAAACAGCAATGTCAATAGCATTGTTGTGTTCCGGTTGTCAGAGATCAGATATTCAGCTCTCCAAGTATTTGGGTTTCCGGGTCAGTACGCTTCCACTGGTTGAGGTCAAGTGATAACCCGTTGTACATAAAATTGTAATAAAAAAAAAATGAAATTATGAGGAGGGATGAAACGTAATGAATACGGATGTCGCTGGTTGGAAAGGAAGAGGTAGACCCCGGAAAAGATGGATGGATTGTGTGAGGGGTGATAGGAACGAAAAGGCCGTGAATGATGAGGGAACGGCTGATAGAGAAGATAAAATACGTATTCCGCGGCCCCCAAATAAAATGGGACTAGGACAAGAATATGATGATAGCAATTATATCACTGCATTGTGTCTTGTAGAGTGTGTTTGACGACCTATTTGGTGTAGTGGTTAGCAACTCTGACCACTATACCAAAAGGTTGCGGGTTCGAATCCCGCTAGGGGCACACGTTTGTGTGAGGAATACGGACATGTGTACACGAGTTATGGATGTTTTCATTTATAGTATTTATTTAGTATATCAACCATCTGGTATCCACAACACAAGCCTATAGTTGCTTACTGTCGAACTAGATGGCGCTGTGTGTATGTCTTAAGGATATTTATTATTACTATTTATTATTGTAATGTAATATCTCCTATTACAAGGGATATTTGAACTATCAACGCAGCTGGGCGTTGATAGTTCAAATATTATTTTTCCATTGTTAAATAGCCTATTTACTACTACTAGGTCTATATGTGTATGCAAATAAATAAGTTGTAAATGATTAAACAAAGTACAACTTTACTGCCCTGTATGCGACAACATAACTTGTTGAGGAGCAAACCGTAATGAAAATAAGTTGAAAACAAAAAACTTTTGGAGATTCAGAAAGAAAAGCGACAATTTGTTGGCTGCTCGTCATAAAACACTTTGTCATTTCAATTGGCGCGAATTTAGAGCGGAAAAATTAATTCGAATGAAGCCCAAACTTCGCTTCAAGGTCGCCACCGCCACGTCCCAGTATACGAAGTGCCTTGACCCAGTGCGGGAAGTGTGCCGAGGCTGCGTCCGTCTGGGGGACATCGGCCCGCGAAAGTGAAAACGAACCGGGCGCGAGCGCAGCCTGCCGAACTCGCGTTTAGGTGGCTTGCGCGCGCAGAGCTTTCACGACTCAAGTCAACACACCACAGACAAAAATTTTCTTGCATTTTCTTCATTGAAAGAAACAAAAGTATTTATTGTAGTGGTAAAAAAAATTAACATAAAAATACAAACAAATCACATTCGACATCGGTATTCCACGACGGAGGCAAAAAATCCGGATACCACCTCCGTGGCTCAATGTAAACAACATTGGGTTTACGATTCGGAGGTCGCGGTTCGATCCCCAGCGGGGTACATATTTAAGTACTCGGTTTGGTTGGTGGTAGGGCATTTTAAATGTCCGCCTGGCTAGCTACCACCATCTTATCTAAATCTGCCGCCAAGCAGCAATATTAACAGCATTGTTGTGTTCCGGTTGTTAGAGATAAGATAGGGAGTCCTTCAAATGTGTTGGGGTTTCCGGGTCAGTACGTTTCCACCTTCGACCTCATCTTCACTTAACATCAGGTGTGATTGAGGTCAAGTACCAACTCGTTGTGCATAAAAAAAAAATACCGTCCAATTCATCTCAAGCCTGCGCTCACCCTTGCGAAGCTCTAACAAAGGAGAAGTGTGCGGGCTTAGAATGCTTGATGTTTAGGAGATCGTCTCTTCCATAAATTAGTCTTTCTACAACAAGTCAAAAATGTCTACAACAAGTGGCGCGTTATCAGTGTCAGGTCGCTCTTTGGCTAGAGATGCCAGTGGAGCTGACACCGTGCAGCAAACATTTGCGCACGAATTCGAACGCCCACAGATGTCAGAAGATTCTTGTTTTCACACAAAATAAATTTAAAAATCTGTACGCCTTACATTGTAAAAAAAACCGGGGAGACTCAAAATGCGGAACTGTTAAGACAGTTTTGAAACGTTTTGTTTGTTTGCTGAATGCGCATCACGGAAAAATTCTTTACAATACTAAATTTTTTTTTTTACTTTACCCAGATACTTATAATTTTGGCCTAAAACTTCTTTTTTTTATGAACAACGGGTTGGTACTTGACCTCAATCACACCTGGAAGCGTACACCGGATCACCGGAAACCCCAACACATTTGGGGGACTGGCTATCTTATCTAATTTAAATGTAATATTAATATTAATACTGACGTTTTCAAGTAATAATTTTATCCTATGAAATAAAATATTTTGATTTGATTTATCTCTGACAACCGGAACAGAACAATGCTATTAACATTGCTACTTGGCAGCAGATTTAGATAAGATGGTGGTAGCTAGCCAGGCGGACATTTAAAATGCCCTACCACCAACCAAACCGAGTACTTAAACATGTACCCCGCTGGGGATCGAACCCGCGACCTCCGAATCGTAAACCCAATGTTGTTTACATTGAGCCACGGACCTCCGTGGCTCAATGTAAACGTTAATATCTCCGAAATTTATAATCCGATTTATTAAAAGAGATATTGAGTGTGTTTCGTTCGATCCCAGTTTTACCGTATACCTATATTCCTTTCTTTCTTCATACAGACCAAGATAAATGTAAATATAAACTAGAAACTAACAAAATTATAAACCTAACAACTAAATTACTACGAAAAAATGTTAAGTATTTTAAACTTATTTAAACAAGACATACGTAAATAATAAGCAATGGCATCTAAGATAATGCAAGACAGAGACAGCTATATTACATAACACAGTTAAACACGCCAAGGTCAAGGTCTCTAAAAATCCGCGGTGTAAGGTCACATGGATTCTAGATTCTAACAGGAAGTTGCTCTTCGTTCATACGCCATTAGCGCGCGAAATTGACAAGAGAAGGTCATATATACTAGTTTCAGTACAGTTTTGTTTAATAATGATGTCGATTGGTCGATACTAAAGAATATAAAATGACATGACAAACAAACCCTTTTTTAGTTTATCCTCCAACAATGGTGGAAGGCAAAGGGATCTGAGCCCATACAGCCTAGTCTTATGTAGTATTCCTTCTGTAGTAATTCTTCAGTAAAGTGACAGAATGCTTTACGGAAGATTTTGACGGCTTCTTGTGGGAACCCGAAAGCTTCGTCACGCAATATAATTAACACTTCACTTGTACACTATCACTGACTTTTGCCGTACAAGATTCTGCCGTTCTTAAACTTCAAAACTCAGAATGCACTGAACAACTTAAAACAAAAAAGCAAGATCACTCGCTGAGCTCCCGCCAAAAAGCCATAAACCCTTTTTTGGTAACGCTCGTTTTGAACAGTAGGTAACCATTATTGAGTGCATACAGCCAGGTTTTTAGTAAGACAACTTCGATTGCATGCTAAAGCAGTCTTTTTTTCTTTCGCTTGTTCTTCCCTTCACAGAGGTCCCTTCAATCAATAAAATAATTGTACATAATCATTGCTACATAATAATTTGCATTTACACTACATAAAAACTAAAAATTTATACAAATTAGAGGAATTTCGGGATAAAAACTAGGTACCTAATAAGGTAACCTTTTCTAAAAAGACATATCCAGGCGCTATAGCGTGTTTGAGAAAAACACACTCAACCAAACTTTTGCATTTATAATGTGAGTGGGTTGCAGTCGAATTAATAGTTTGTTTGTGCGATGTCAAAGTCAAGTTAAAGGCAACGGATGAAAAAATTGATTTTCCGGACAAAATAAGGGACAAGGTGTAGATAATTTAAGACAATGGTGTCGATTCGGATGTACACCAACTAAACTAAAACCAGTTTTGGAATGGTGCCGTCGCATCCTACTGTTCCAGGGAGAAAGAGACAGTACTACTCTAAAACTGGTTTTAGTTTAGTTGGTGTACATCCGAATCGACACCATTTTCTTCTTATTCTTAAAGTTCGTTATATCGATATCTGTGGTTGATAAAGTATTGCCATTGGAAATTCGATGGTCATAGACAGGAATAGGTTTGGAATCTAAAAATTTACTTACGGTACCTACAAAAATGCATCATCATCTTCTTACCCTGGTAGCTATTTATTTTTTAACACGTTCCGGGACACAACCCGCCCGTCGACGTTATAACAATAAAACTTGTATTGTGTCTGGTGATCTGTCCCGGAACGTGTTAAAAATCCACAATAATATTAATGATTTTGTTATTTTAATAAAAAAAAACCCTAAGTTAGAGGTATATCGTAACTAGAACTGCAACTGCATTGCAACCTGAGCAGTAGGGATTTATACTCTTTGAGTGAGAGACATTTGAAATTTTAAGTCTTTTTCGTACTTAGTGACACAGCCAACAAAACAACTTGCCAATGAGGTGAATGACTTGTACATAGTTGTAAATCTTTCGTTAGAATCTAATCTAGAAAATACTTAGTTTATAAAAATATAGTAGGCATAAATATTGTATTCATCGATATGACTAAATCCTTACTAATATTACAATACGAACTCTAGGCGAGGGGAATACAACGGAAAAGGCGAGATTGGAATACACTTGGCACGCTTTTCATAAAAAAGAATCATTGGTGAGTAAAATATATAGGTATTTATTTTATTGACTTTTCGTAACCACAACTTATTTAAAATAGTTCTAAATAAAAACAAAAATTACACTATACAGTGGTTGGTATCTGAAAATAGTATAAACTATTACTGAATAAATAAAAAAAATGCATGTACAAAATTCAAAATACAGAGAACGTCTATTGTTTTACGAACAAGTGCATTGAAAATGTCTCTAATTAAAACTTAAAACTCCAATTTCACTAGCCTCTAACTATGTGTCCCAACCAGAGGGCGGAGTGTGAGTTTTGTTTCGACTTAACTTTGCTACCGCGTTCACGTTTACGTGACGATTTGTATGGAGAAATGTGCAGCGCCTCTGGATGGCGGGTAGTTTGTAAAACGATGTTTTTCATAGACTTTTTTCGTAAACGCGAACGCGATGGTCAAGTTAAAAACGAGACGAAACTACACTTCGCACACAGGAAGAGCGGGGATTCCTATCACCAGTAAATTCTATTATAGGTACTTAATAGGATCTCCTCAACTGAAATTTTATGTAAAAAAATATTTTTGTCTATTTTGTATTATTTTTTTGTACGAACCGATCGAATTGAAATTTGGTAGAGTAGCCTGGAACTTGGAGAAATACTTTTCAAAAGACTTCCGAATCGGAGATCGAGTCGGAAAATCGGAAACCTCAATCAAATTCGATCATGCATTTGACAAAATCCCGGAATTAATGGATCAAATACAAACTGATTTATTAGGAAAAATGTCTGAAGTTTAAGTATTTATGTGAAATTTTGTAAGAACTAGTTTTTACCCGTGGCTTTGCTCGTTGTAATTTGTCAAAATTCTGAAAATCAAGAGAAACGTGTAGAGTTCATGTTCTTAAACACTTGTTCTCGATTTCGTTCTTCTTCAGCTAACAAGTTTTTGTTTGGTAAAGTTTGCCGTTTTGGACAGGCGAAGGGGTCTGAGCCCATATAGCCTAATCCTTTGTTTTCATTTCTTTTGTAAGACACTTTGAAATGCAAAGCAACTCTAATGTAATACTGTAGAGTTCATTTTCTTAAACAGATTTGCAACAATGTTATACGAGTATATGACGTCACACAAGTCAAGAATTGCCTAATTACCAGTTAATTGGCCGAAACACTTCATTTATTTCGATTGGCCGAAAATAAAACTCCACGCTATCCGACATCGGAGCCAAGTTTGTAAATAAATATAACGAGGACCGTGAAGATAACGAGGCATCTCGTGTTGTAAACAACGAAACAACGCGACCGAATTGAAGAGGACATTTGGATAACATTAGGGAACGTACCCATACTACCGTTTTTTTTAATATAATACGTAAAAAAAATATCTTTGCACAAACACACAGCGCCATATAGGCCCACAGTAAGCATCTAGGCTTGTGTTATGGATACCAGATGGTTGATAAACTACACATTTTTTTTTTGTAAATAAATACATGTATAAATGAAAAACATCCATAACTCGGGAACACATGTCTGTATTCATCATACAAACATATGCCCCTAGCGGGATTCGAACCCGCGACCATTTGGTATAGTAGCAGAGTTTCTAACCCCTACAACAAACGGGTCGTTTTATGCACAATCGGTTAGCACTTGACCTCCACATCTGATGTTAAGTGAAGATGAGACGGAAGCGTAGGTACTGACCCGGAAACCTCAACCTTATTTTGGGGACTAGTTATCTTATCCTTGACAATCGGAACGCAATAATGCCCGCAGCACTCAGACAGGCAGGCAGACAGAGGCACGTATTTCAGAAAATTTGCTCAAGCGTAGATCTGTGCTTGCGCATAGTTAGAACGAGATGACGCTATACAAGTTATATAAAGCTGTCCCTTTTTAACTGTCCTCAAGCGGAGATCGCTGCTTGTGTAACATTCTATAATGCATTAGATAAGAGGGTGGTGGCCAGGCGTACATTTTTTATAATGCCTTACCACCAAGCAAACTACGTGACCAATTTTAGGCAAGTTTAGACCCATCCCCTTACCCTTGTGACCATCTGTAGATATCTCTAGCTAGACACCTCTCCCCCCATTTTCACGTAATATTTTTATATTTCATTTTAATAAAAAAACGCTGTTCATTACATATTTTATTAGCAGTTGAATTTTTTTTGTCGATTTTTTTAATTAAAATTATACTACGTGACGAAGACCTAAACCAAACAACCCCCCACACCTCCCCCAGGTGACCAAGATGTTGGGGATCTCCCTTTCCCCTGAAAACCGGTCACGTACTATGGGTATGTTCCCTTAGCAGCATTATTAAGGCATAACGCGGACAGGTGATTTTTGTCACGGCGACATTCAGTAATTTTTATTTCATTGCTTCTTTACCAAAAAGCAACAAACCACGGTGGATAGTCAAACGGTTAATGAACAAGCAATCGTCATATGCCTTACATGACCAAAGACTTCTTATATTTAGGTAATATGTATGACTAACATTACTTGACAATAGCGGATGGATAGACTTGGCGCGTAGGCGATGTACACGATACGCTTTATTTGTAATTTTGTAGCATTTATTACTTCATATAACAGAACTTGAACGAAACAAACGACTCAATAATGACCGTCAGAGACCACCATAATATGCGAGGCAACAGTCAAGGTCGTCAGATTCAGACAGTGTAAAGATACCTATGGGTATAGAAAAAGGGCTTTGTTCTATTCTGTTGGCAACCACATAAATGAATTCAAAAACGCAGAATTGACGTTAGACTATTCAACGCAGTCAAAAAAATTCGACAAATATCAGACGTGAATACTGCTAGATTAGTATATTTTAGTTATTTCCACAGCTTGATGTCTTACAAAAACGAGCCGTTCGCGCAATTTATCAATTGAGACCTGCAGTGTCACTTAGGGATAGGTTTATAGTGTATAACATTCTAACAATTACGTCACAGTACATTTTTGAAAATCTAATGTATGGCAAAAAAAATATAGCATCATTTAGGAAAAATAGTGATAAACATGATGTCAATACAAGAAATAAAGATATATTTGCAGGTCACATAAGTCGCCTCCGCAAAGTCAGTAATATATTCAAAGGGTTATGTATACGCTTTTTCAATAAGGTTCCAGTTGATATACAAAATGTTCCTCTCAATAAATTTAAAGATACTATAAAACAGAAACTTATTAACAAAGCATATTATAAAATATCAGACTATTTAAATGATAATCATCTCTGGACATAATCAGATCGTTCGCATGCCAGGCTATTTCACAATTAATAATGAAATATAAAAACCTCTTTGTAATATAAAAACCTTTATGTAAAATCAAAGCCTGATTTTAAAAGAGCAACCCTTCGAGTTTGTTACTTGTTCTTCTCAGGGGAAAATTGTATTTTGAACAAGCAGTACTCTGTGTACCTACAAAATAAAGCATTTTTGACTTTGAATCAATCAAAAAAGTTTCAATTCGTAAGTTTTAAAAATAACACCAGAAAACGTCATTTTAAAATATTCGACAGAGTAAAAACTTTTTAACAAAAAAAAAACCACTTCAGCCACTACAAAGTAAAAAGTAAGCATGTTACTGAAACGCATCGTATCAGATATTTCAGTTTCTATGTTTACTGTCGTAATTATTACTATTTCTAGTTACATGAAAAAATATCTTTCGAAGTCGGCGTCAAAATTGATCAAATAAAATAACAAATGCTTTATTTTGTAGGTACACAGGGTACACTTAACATAGTCAGATTTGACATTTTGACTTGTTCAAAAGGCAATTTTCCCCTGAGAAGAACAAGCAAGAAACTCGAGAGGTTGCTCTTTAAAAAAAAAACGTTTTTTTTTTTATTTTAAAAATTATTATTTCATATTATAATATTTCATTATTAAGAACGTAAATGAATCTACATTATTTTTTTTAAATCTAGTCTGTATTTAAAAAGAAATCTTAGGCCCGTATTAATAAACCACTCTCAATACAAGTCTTGAGGCTGTATCACCCGAGATGCGTCTTAAGAAGTTGACGCTGTCTCAAGCTCCGTGCTAATTAATAAACCAATCTTTTTTTTTTTTTTTTTTTTTTTATTGAAGAGGTGGGCAAACGAGCAAGAGGCGCACCTGATGGTAAGTGTCACCGCTGCCCATAACCATCTACGGAAACGGAAGATCCGCAGTGGCGTTGCCGGCCTTTAACGAAGGAATATGCTCGCTTCTTGAAGGTTCCCAGATCTTGAGGTCTACTCAGCTGAGATCACTTCTCAATCAACCTTTGCGGCGAATGAATGATAGTTTCGTTTATTAATACGTGAAACTCGGCACACCTCTCAAGTGAGTACTGCTTGAGTATGCACGTGCTTTTCAGGTATCAAGTTAGGTTTATTAATCAACACGTATACTTGAGACCGATCACAAGACTGTTCTCAATCTTGAGAATGGTTTATTTATACGGGCCTTAACTTATCCAAGGAGGGCGCCACTGGACGAATAAACCTTTTTAAATTAAGTACTCCGCTTTCAAAGCAATTTAGGGAAAAGAACTTTTCTATTATTTGTCGACCGTTTGGTGTAGTGGTGAGAAACTCTGCTTCTATACCAAAACTTCGCGGGTTCGAACCCCGTTAGGGACATATGTTTGTATGATGAATACGGACATGTGTACCTACCCGAGTTATTGATGTTTTTTATTTATGTATTTATTTACAAAAAAAATGTATTTGTGTAGTGTATCAACCATCTGGTATCCACAACACAAGTCTAGTTGCTTAGTGTGGAACAAGATGGCGCTGTCTGTATATGTCCAAGGATATCCAAGGATATTATTAGGGCTTGATGATTAACAGAGGGAATATGGATGGGCGTCACAATGACCTTCCAAGTTTACATGCGATTCATCCATCACTCTTGTAGCGATCAACATCTAATTATAGCTTCATTGTATGTCTCAATTAGGGTTGTCATCAGTTACAAAATCTCCGTCTATTTGGATGATAAAAGCAAGACATAGGCCGCTCGGCGATATTCAGTCTAATTATACAATATACTTTTTTCTTTTTTTTTATCGAATTACAAATTGTAACTCAATGCCGACTTAATGAGAGCCCTTGAGTTTCTTGCTCGTTCTTCACTGGCAAATCTGCTTTGTAGATGAACAGTAATTAATAGAAATTAACGTTCTATAAAATAAATTTACTTGACTACTTGACTTCTAACTTCAACGAAAAACCCAAGAGAAAACAAGCGATTGAAACAAAATGGCTGAACTAATTTTGATGAAACACGTCTAAAAACCACCGCTAGAAAACCTGCTGCAAACTTTTAAATTGATAAACTTAAATATATTATTGTAGATACCTTACGATGTATTAATAGAAACAGTTATTTTGCAGTGTGCAATTTACCAATTAAGACCTGCAAGTGCAGTGGCACTTAGAGATAGGTTTAAAGATTGTAATATTCTAACCTTTTCGACACAGTACATTTTTGAAAATCTTATATAATATGTAAGATGTTTTACAAAAACGAGCCGTTCGCGCAATTTATCAATTGAGACCTGCAGTGTCACTTAGGGATAGGTTTAAAGTGTATAACATTGTAACCTTTTCGTCACAGTACATTTTTGAAAATCTAATGTATGTCAAAAAAAATATAGCATCATTTAGGAAAAATAGTGATAAACATGATGTTAATACAAGAAATAAAGATAAACTTGCAGGTCACATAAGTTGCCTCCGCAAAGTCAGTAATTCATTCAAAGGGTATACGCTTTTTCAATAAGGTCCCAGTTGATATACAAAATCTTCCTCTCGATAAATTTAAAGATACTATAAAACAGAAACTAATTAACAAAGCATATTATAAAATATCAGACTATTTAGATGATAATCATCCCTGGACATAATCAGATTGTTCGCATGCCAGGCTATTTCATGATTAATAATGAAATATAAAAACCTTTATGTAAAATCAAAGCCTGATTTTAAAAGAGCAACCCTTCGAGTTTCTTGCTTGTTCTTCTCAGGGGAAAATTGCATTTTGAACAAGCAATAGCTTAAAAAACGTAAAATTGACTATATGAAGTGTACTCGGTGTACCTACAAAATAAAGCATTTTTGACTTTGACTTTGACTTTATAGTACCTATGTATCAACTGTAAATCGCAAATTTACAAAATAAAAGCTAAATATCTTCTAAACGACTTAACCGATTTTTATCAAACATGGCCAATAACCCGTCCCCTCGTTTAGTGTTTAATATAAAAAAAAACCGCACTCAAATTCGAACAAGCGTTACTGAGATACATCCGGACTCCGGACAAGACTGCATTAATTTACTGAATTCTGATAGCGTAAGAATATTCTCATGTACAATCCAATAGTCCAAAAATCCTTTATAAAAAGAAACTCCAAATAGAAAAGAAATTTATAAAAAACTGTCTTGGCAGGATTCGAAAACGGTGTGTTTCGAATTTTTTTTTGTGTCGCTTGCCACTAGACTACGATATCAATTAGCAGAGCTGACGAAATTTTCTTACTCATTTATATGTGACATATTATTATTGATTTGGTTTGAGTGTTGATATTTTATGAATACTTTCTAATAGATAATAGATGGTGTAAAGTATAATACTTTTAGGGAGATTCGACTGTATCTAGTTGGGACATAAACCAACGGCATTACATTTTGTTTAGAATGCTCGTCTTTAAATGCCACTAGTGGTCACCCATCCAAAGACTGACGACGCCAGACATTGCTTAAATTCGCTAATAGAAAACGGATAGCGAATACGACTGTGCGTCGAGTAGGTACTTCTTTATTAAATTATACAGTAATAACTATCAATTATCCTTTTTTTCCAACTTGATAATCGACAATGGTGTCGATTCGGATGTACACCAACTAAACTAAAACCAGTTTTGTAACATCTGAAACAAATCTTTCTATGTGCGTACACGTATATTCGTACCTTCTACCTACACCTAGGGCTGTCACCCTTCCGGGTTTCCCAGGATATGTCATAGTTTGAAGGGCGTCTCCGGGGGTTTTCTTGTATATAGATATTTTTAAGGAAGTAAGGAATCATCACCTTGATTTCGAAAGGCCTCTGAGTATGCAAAGTTTGTTATTTTCATCTCAACCACCACTTTGTATTTTACGGCAGCCATTTTGATTAATAAAAACAAGCTATAACCATCGCACTGTTTACACGAGTCGATAGGCAGTAATTTATTAAAATATCATAAGTTGGGATGCTTCGAGGATATAAACAATCCCACTTACATACAAAAACAGAGAACGATCTTTATCCCAAATGTGGTGGTCAGAGATAGCCTGGCCTTTGGCGTTTGGTTGTCCCAAACATGCTTGAAACAACATCCAAAAGAAAATACACACGTCAAAAGGGGGTGCAACTATCGCCGTTAAAATGTGCAAATCTAGATTGTGGAAAGTCACCTTTTGCTTAGGGCTATAATCGCACCGACAGCTGAACATCGACGTTTTTGTAAACACCGTTATCAATAAATAAAACAACCAGATAATCACAGGATTGTTTAAATAAACAAAGAAATTATTCAATTGGAGATATCAGGGTAGGCACACCTTATAAGTTCCAATATTTTTTGTCAATTGAATGTAAAAATAATAATTTTGTTAAAACAACTACAGATATTAGAGTAAGAAAAGTGTTTTTTTTTGCGTTTTGGTAGCGTTCAGAATTTGCTAAAATATTCTGTGAATGATTTCCGTTCCTAGACGACCAAATTTCGATTAGGCCCGTAACATTGATGTTATCGCATCCCTACTAGTACCGTTAGCTTATTGCACTCAAGAGCTTGTTGACAGAATTAATTTGGTATAGTACATCAAAACAGTAGGCTATTAGTCAATGTGGCAGCCCTAGACATAAGAGGCACAGTAATTCGCACAATCAATGCACCATTATTGAGCAAATAGAGCATGATGCTCAATGCCACACGCATATAGACGAAATGGTTTTGATTTGATATCACAAATCGTGTTCAAGGTGTAATTGTTTTGCCCAAAATTGGGGGCAAATATTGAATAATGGTAATGTTACTGTAATTTCAAGCCACCGGCTGTGTTCTGTTCATTAAATAAGGTTTTGAATGAATATATAATGAATATCTAGTAAATTTAATAGTTTTATTCTATACGAATTTGATACTCAATAATAAATATCGATTATTGATTTAACGAGATCAAAAATATCGATACTTATCAATATTTTTTGTTCGATAAAAACGATACCGTTCAAAAATATCGATACAATATATACCGATATTTTTTCCCAGTTCCCCATCCCTATGTTATAAAATTTCAGACTATTTCGATGCCATGCTTTCTTATCATGGGACGCTCGGCGATATTGAGTCTAACTATACAACATATATTTTTCCTTGTGTTGTCGAACCCCAAATTGTAACACAAAACGTATTTAAAAAGAGCAAACCTCGAGTTTCTTGCTCATTCTTCTCTAGGGAGGGGGAGAGTGAATGAGCAGTATTTATAATACATTTAACGTTTTCAAGTGATAATTTTATCCTATGAAATAAAATCTTTGGTGTTGTGTGGTTTCAGCACGTAAAAAGAACCAATCTATCTCTTCCCGTGGGTGTGGTAAAAAACATCTATGGGACTTTCCACCAATAAAAACATAAAACGTTATAAAACCCCGACTATGGTTATAATGAAATCAAAACGAAAACAAGATGAAATATTATAATCAATAATTAACCGAATTTAGGTCGGGGTTGGAGGGAATATGTGGAGCTTCGTAATATAATATTTTTTCAGAGAACTCGGCCTGGGCATCGCTCTACGGTTCGAAGAATTCGTGGTTGATGTATTAGAGTAAATTTGCTTACGCGACCTTCGACCTTCTTTCTTTTGGCTTCACCGTAATGGGGAGAGAAACAGACTGGCCGTTTTAATGGGCGGCGATGGGCTCACCCCCCCCTGTCACGTGCACATTCCTATACAGACGAATCTCCCTAAAAGTATTATATGGACCCGTATGGACCGAAGCACTCTAGCACCATCTATTAGAAAGTATTCATACAATATCAACACTCAAACCAAATACATAATAGTATGTCACATATAAATGAGTAAGAAAATTTCGTCAGCTCTGCTAATTGATATCGTGGTCTAGTGGCAAGCGACACGAGTGCTTAGGTAACGTCTTTCGAAAAGACACGGTTTTCGAATCCGGCTAAGACAATTTTTATTCGATTTTTTTTCCTATTTGGAATTAATTATAATTGGAAACGTAAATACTTCATTAAAATAATAAAAAGGTAAGGAAAATAAGAAAATTAAAAATTTTTGGAGGTAACACTTTAGCCCATGTGATACTTTTAGGATGATTGGTTTGTACATTTCGAAAGCTGAACCATGGTGAACTGACTACCCAAACTTTATGCACAAGGGGTTAGCACTTGGTATCAACCACACCCGATATTAAGTGAAGACGAGGCCGAAGGTGGTAGCATACTGACCCGGAAACCCCATCTTATTTGGGGGACTGGCTATCTTATCTCTGACCACCGGAACACAACACTGCTATTAACATTGCTGTTTGGTGGCAGATTTAGATAAGATGGTGGTAGGTAGCCAGGCGGACATTTAATATGCGCTACCACCAACCAAACCGAGTAGTAAATAATACTAAAAATTACATTGAGCCACGGAGGCGGTTAAACGTTTCTGTTTGGGATATTTCTGACCATCCCATTTGGGATAAAGGTTATGTCGCTCCGTCGGTCCAGCGCGCTCAGGAAGATGCTGCGTGTGAGAGGTATGCTGTGAACCATGGACTTAGTATAATGCAAAAAAGAATGTCTATGGTGTTCAAGTGAGATAGTCGATGTCCAGGTTACGTGCCCTCCAATCACGTTGAGTGCTGCTGTCCTCAATAGGGTAAGTGAATTTAAATATCTAGGCCACAGGGCGACTGAAAATATGAAAGATGATATTGATTTAGAACGGGAACGCAGAGCGCTGTCAGTGCGGAGAGATAGGTCCGTCGGTTTTATATTGTGCATTATTTGACGACCTGTTTGGTGTAGTGGTTAGCAACTCTGACCACTATACCAAAAGGTTGCGGGTTCGAATCCCGCTAGGGGCATATGTTTGTATGATGAATACGAACATGTGTACCCGAGTTATGGATGTTTTCATTTATAATAAGTATATTTACCAAAAAAAATGTATTTATGTAGTAATATCAACCATCTGGTATCCACAACACAAGCCTATAGTTGCTTACTGTGGAACTAGATGGCGCTGTGTGTATGTCTAAGGATATTTATTTATTTATATGTATGTATGCACAAACGTCCTTATGACGTTTCGATGACAGCGCTTACATTATTCATGCTGAAAACCATGACTACTGTGACAGTACCATGTCATTTAAATATCGATGACGTCACACGGCCTAGAGCAATAGGTACGTAAAGATGTAAGGTTAGGAAAATTACGAATCAAACATGACGTCACTTTCCCGAAGTGACGGCAATTTTACCAATTCGACGGTCACTTTCGTACAAATGAATAGTTTTTTTTTTTATTGTACAGGGTGAATTTGAAATCGTGTAATTCCTGTTTACTGGTGACCACACTTCTGATTACGAACAATCTTCCCCAAGGAACCATAGCCGAATTTTTCAACTACTTGCTGGTCTCTGATTGAGCTGAAATTCGGCAAATATTCGGTCTTTATTACCTATGAAATTGGTTGTTTAATCATATCCAATTCCTGCGATTTTCAAAGCTATATCCAAATGTTTTTTATTCAGAAAATGGAATGTTATTTCAAGGTTTCACATGAAATATTTTTTAATTTCTGGGCTAAATCACATAATAAAAAAATTTGAACAGAGCTCTTTTTATAAAGCGGTTACTTTTAAAAATTAACGCTGCCTATACTTGGCTTTATGTTATCCGATAATACACACAAAGTTTAGCTAAATTTGGATTTGCCGTTCCCAAAAAAACAATCAAAAATGTTTGTATGGAGAAAACAGTCTTAATGAAATTCTTCATACAAAACGCCAATTTCATAGGTAAGGACCTTGTAACGAGGTGTACAACCTCTTCTAAATTCCGTCTTCTTTTCGGTAATCTCTTTGGCGTTTTCTTTTTTGGAACATTATTCAAAATTCTGAATTCTAAATTATTTTCAAAAACTAGTCAGTCTTGACGCAACTTGCGAGCAAAAACTATTCTTTTCTTTTCCTTTTATTTTAAATTATTATAACATTATTGAGTTTACAAGTGCCTATCCCTTCTTCACCTTCTTCACCGTTCATCAGTGGCTGCAGTCCTGGTAGGGGCCTGAAACCTGCGACCCTGACCCTCTCTACGGCGCCCAATTCCTATATCTACCTACGGCAGCTGAGCGTTCGCAGAACCGCGACAACCTAATACATATTGTCTGCATTTAGGATAGAAGTAGTACGCTCGGGACCTCCCAATCCATTAAATCATAATCTAATTGTTCTAACTTCGATTACCTACACCTTACTATTTTCTAAGTACATATCCGACAAATAGGACATTATATTGTGAGCGAACTCGCAATGTTCACGTTTATTTTATACTCGTACGCAGAATCAGACCGGACTGTAAGTTTATCTGTGATGTGGCGGTGGGGTAATTTCCCGGGGTTTCGATAGACAGTGTTGCCAATATGTAGGTAACTATTTGCCCGCAATAAAAAAAAATCTTTCAGCTCTGTAATTATATTATTGCCGTAATGTCCTTAATCAAATTCATCATTTTCCTGCTCTTATCCCACTCTAGGTGGGGTCGGCACAACATGTCTTCCTCGTCCACTCTCCTCTATCAGCCGTCATCTCCGTACTCACCCCTTTCACACACATATAATTCCTTACACAGTCTACCCACACCTTCTTCGGTCTTCCTCTACCTCTATATCCCTCCACATTCATACTTAACACTCGTCTCGTTACGTGCCTTTCATCTCTCCTCATAATGTGCCCAAACCATGCTAACCTATTACTCCTCAACTTTTCTTTGCCTATGTTTATTAATTATATCATTTTCCAATCGAATTTCTTTCATAGCAAAGTACAATTCATATGCCAATTAATAATTAATTAATGCAGAGTATCCCGAACAGTGGAGAAGCTGTACGTTTCAAAGTCGAACCCCGAAAAAAAAGATTGATACAAGATTAAAAAAAAAACACAGAAGTTACATAAAATATTGCACACGTATTGCGCAACAAATCTTTTCCCAAACGTTTTGGCGCTACAATACCCCAGAGAAACAAACGATTTACACTATTAACATCCTTTGCGTTGCTGGTAAACATAAATACTAACGACTTTTTGGCGGGATCTCGGTGAGTGACGTATCATTCTTGTTTATAATTCTTATAATTTGTGCATTCTAACTTATGAAGCTTAATAATGGCAGAATATTGTGCAGCATAAGTTAGTGATGATGTACAAGTGAAGGGAAGTGTAAATTGAAGTGCGTAACGAAGCTTTCGGGTTCCCACAAGAAGCCGCCAAAATCTTTTGTGAAGCATTCTGCCACTTTACTGAAGAATGACTTGACCGTGACTAGACTCTGTATACTTGGCGTATACGACGAATCACTTGTTTTGACTGAGACTGACTTATAAACTGAAGAAATAAGAGAACTAAGACATGTCTGTATGGGCTTAGATCCCCTTGCCTTCTCCGAGAGGAGTGAATAAAACAACAACAACATAAATTCTAGCGGACTGTCAAAGTGAAGAAAGCCGGCAATATGAAAATCTCGGACATAATACTCGTAAGTACTCACAAAAGGTCACACAACCTAACCTGTTTATGAAGCATTTGATAATAGTGGATGAAGCAAAATTTGTATGTCAGGATCGTTGCAAGTGGAAATCAATAGTCTCTGCCTACCGCAACGGGAAACAGGCGTGAGCATAATAATATGTATGGATGTGCCCATATGGTATAATTATGTAGGCAATTTTAATCATTACAATTTCAGTAGCAGTTTCGCATATAACCCGCAGCTCTTTAAAGTCAGGTTAAATAGGCATCTTCTGGGAAAGCTCGTTCCATCGTAGACCTTATCTCGACATTAGTCCAGATTAAGGTCAAGAGCGATCCCATTCTAATTAAAAAAAAAAAAAAAAAGTTTCAAGTTCCTGATATATTATTTACGTATAATTGACGACGTTTAACGATTGATTCCACAAGACAATTAAAGTGCACCATGCAGTTAGTAAGGTGCTCTATAAACTTAATTAATCAAGCGGTTTTAAGCTGCAAAGCTTGGCTATAAGCCGAATTGTTCGCTAACGAACTATCGGCCTGGGCCAACGTTGGGACATAATTATGTCTAAGTTTGATATAAAAAAAAATACCCTTCCTATTACCATAATTGTTATTTAGGACATAGATTGTATAATGAATGTATGTGTGTGACTGTGGAAACATATGACGGCTTTTATCTATCTATTTTTACCCGACTACCCCAGGTTGGAGGGTAACGTTTTTCAGGTGTATGTAGGTATATGTCAAGTATGTACGTTATGTAGAATTCTATAATTATCTCCTGTCGCTCAAACAAGTCTTGTAGGATAATCTTTATGGTAAAATATCCAACATGGCGCCCGGAGAGTACAATATGATGTCGATTTTGTTTTGGTTTTAATAACAAATATCTTTGCACATAGACACAGCGCCATCTAGTTCCACACTAAGCAACTAGGCTTGTATTATACATAGATAACAGATGGTTGATAAACTACACAAATACATTTTTTTTTTTGTAAATAATATAATCTATAACTCGGGAACACATGTCTGTATTCACCATACAAACATATGCCCCTAGCGGGTTCTAACCCGCGACCTTTTGGTATAGCAGCACAGTTTCTAACCACTCTAAACAAGTCGTCGTTTTAAATAAATAGTACACTTAAATCGTTTAGTTAAGTAGAAGGGAGCGGTTCGTCCGATTTATAAATTGGACCCTAGAGTATCTCTGAGGAATAAAAGGAATACGTGATATATCTATAAAAACTTATAGTGACATAAAGTCTACAAATAAATTGTTCATGTTAGTAGTTTGTATGATTGTATGGCGACACTAACTTGGCTTGACAAGAACCTCCTTTCTGAAGTCGGTTAATAAAAATACAGAGACAGGCCGACATAGGCCGCTCGGCGATATTCAGGCTAATTATACAATAAAATAAAAGTTTGCAATTATATGTGTATTTTTCTTTATATTTTTTAATTATAAATTACTTACTAACCCTTGAGTTTCTTGCTCGATTTGTGAATGAGCAGTGCAGTAATTATTATTTTAATATCTTTAAAACGTCAAGCATTTGTTTCAACGTAAGATACATTATAATATTTTCTTAGGCATTTCTCTGTCAGTCAGTATGTCCAAGCTACTACCGCTTCGGAAAGGGAAATCATCTGTCGGAAAAGAAGCGGCGTAATCACACGTTACGTTGAAAAAAAAAAACTAAACTACCTATGCCAATAACTTCTATTTCACTTAACTAATGTGCCCTATTTTTTTCCTTACGGTAAAAAAACTAATCCGGAATATTATTATTATTAAGTTAAAAAGTATAAAGTTTTCAAGTGATATTTTTATCGCATGAATTGAAATCTTTTTAAATTGCCAGAATTATATTCTTTACTCTCTCTCCACGAATTGGACTATGAAGAAACGGAGAAACTACTTACCGTAACCTCATAAGGGCATCTATCTATTATATTATTTTTATTCATTTACCAATTATATACAAAATTCAATACTCATCCCAATAATAATATATAAATTATAAAATTATAATAACTTAATAGTATTTGTTGTCTGTGGCTGAATATCTGAGCATATCTTACGTTATTCATACAACTTCTTAATTTGCGCTAATAACACACTTTCTTCATACGCCCACACACACACACGCACATACACAATCACACACACACTAACGCTCATACGCATACATACAATCACACACACTCACGCTCACACGCATACATCCTATCTCGCAACATAAGGCCTTTCCATTCCAGAGGGTGAGAGGCTGGTGATCTGTCACACAGGTTTCCTAGTACGGACACCAGTCTCTCACAAAATTTTGTACTTACATGTAGCATATCTCGTAGATTAAGGACCTATTGTTTATACCTGTATACTTTTGTGAGAGAGAATAAAAACTTTTTGAATTTGAATTTGAATATTTGCAATTGGATTGCAGAACTTTCTTTTTGTCCGACTGTGTAGTGAAGAGTCATCGGTTTATCTGTCTATTTATCTGATAATAGGCGCATATGATTACACATCTATTGTGCTAAGTAAATAGGGCAATCATAATAAAGTGAATGAAAGAAAGAAATTATCGTTAGGCCACTAGGTTAACACTCCTACTTCAAGTATTAGGTCCTTACCTATGAAATTGGTGTTTTGTATGAATTGTGTGGATATCACCCACACTTAGTTGACGTGCCATTTATAAGGACCAAGCGTTTTAGGTCTTCGTTTCTCATGCGCACGGCTAAGGAGTGGAACGCATTGCCTCCGTCTGTGTTTCCAATCGCATATAACCCGCAGCTCTTTAAAGTCAGGTTAAATAGGCATCTTCTGGGAAAGCTCGTTCCATCGTAGACCTTATCTCGACATTAGTCCAGATTAAGGTCAAGAGCGATCCCATTCTAATTAAAAAAAAAATAAAAAAAAAAATAAATAAATTCATTAGACATTCATTAGACTGTTTTCTCCATACAAACATTTTTGAAATTTATTTGGGAACGGCAAATCCAAATGCAGCTAAACTTTGTGTGTATTATCGGATAAGATTAAGTTAAAGGCAACCGCTTTATAAAAGTTTCCGCGATTCTAAGAAATAATATGGGAAGCTCATGAAAAGAGCTGTGTTCAAGATTTTTTTATTATGTGATTTAGCTCAGACATTAAAAAATATTTCATGTGAAACCTTGAAAATATATTCTATTTTCCAAATAAAAAACAAATTTGGAAATAGCTATAGAATCGTAGGAGTTGGTACATTATGATTAACGAAGAAAAAAATCTCCAATTTCATAGATAAAGACCTAATATTTAGATTAAATAAAAGATCCAGTCGTAGACCAGCCCCCCAGACCTGAAATATGCAGACAGCCTGCTTAGAGAAATTACTCGTCTTAACTTCCGCTTCTCATAAGTGGAGTGGTAGTAATGGTGGTAAAGGTGGAGGCCCATCCAGGGTTTCTCAGATTGGCATTCGGTAGGGCAGGCACGCGCTGCAGGTCTTGGGGCGCAATGTTGACCAGTTGACCACGATTAGATATTAAATAAGTTCTACACAAAAAATACTTTTAACCGACTTCAAAAAAGGAGGAGGTTCTCATTTCGTCGGAATCTTTTATAAAAACTAGCTTTTAACAATATTTCATATCCGTATTATTAACTGTAGAGGACATCCCTCTTGGGGAGACAATCTTGGCTGGCAGCATCATGGAACCAATCGCGCTATTTTACAACGGTTGTACAGTTCGAACTTCAAACTTCAAGCATTTATTTCAACGTAAGATACATGATATCATTTGTTGAATGTCAATTTAAATCAACTGGAAATAAAAAAGGTTTATTGCATTTATCTGTCAGTCGGTATGTCCAAGCTACTACCGCTTCGGAAAGGGAAATCATCTGTGGGAAAAGAAGCGGCGCAAGATCATTGTTGTCCTCTTCTTTTATAAAGTATATAACTAATTAAATTTTATAATTTTGGGGAGCTGGTCGAACGTAACGTATTTGGTTTTGGTTTGGATTTAGTTTAGCTGAAGTAAAAAATGGTATCGCGCTATTTTTTGCGAGCGGTTATATCGTTGACGTTACCAAAGTAAAACCAATCTCAAAATGTGTAGAGCTAACCACGAGTATTAAAAAAAACTAGTTTAATTTCAGTTCAAATGATTAGCGCGATCCGAAATGTGCTTAACGTAACGTTTTTGGTTATGGTTTAGCGCGATCGGTCCCCAGGTCATTGCGAAAATTTTGTCCGTGTATCTATGCAAAATCATTTTGCATCCATGCCATTAACCCTTAAGGAGTTCTCCTCGCGAGGAGTCGATCCTGGCTGCAGCATTCATGTCTATCATATAAATGTAGTCACCAGAACTGAACGAGGATACAAAATTTCAGCTCCTTTGGAAAACAGGAAATGGTTCTAATTTAACTTGCTTTGAAACAGATAACTTACATACCAACATTCAAGTGAAGATGATGACGAAGTTAAATAAAAGCTTGTAAAATTAAAAAAAAAAGACTAAATAGGTATATCTATCGATTTAGGCCGGAGGTAAATTTGCTTATGCGATTGAGATATTTCGTCGTTTTCGTTTTTTTTTATATATCTAGTCGGGTTTTTATAATTTTTATTTAGATACCTTTCGTCGAGACCTATAATTTGATATCCATCTCGATGCGGTGCTGGAATTATTTATTGTCAAGTGCAACAAAATAGCGGCTAGGGTCTGCCATATTGGATTTATCATGACGTCATTTCATTTACCCTATGACACTCCTGGAACTTGTACGAATCTAACTACACCTCATTTGTCTGAATTGGCAGAGGCTGTAGATGGTAACATACATATACTTAGACGCGTTGCATACATAATAGAAGAGATGCAGCATGGATAGACGCGATGCAGTAGTAAATCAAAAAACCTTTACACGCCACACCTGATCATCGATCATGCTGGCTTTTGAATCGATAGCAGTACGATCGATATATCGCTTCTTGTCTTTTATAATGAGGTTCCAGTGGACATTCAAAATTTACCTTTAAATAAATTCAAAACCATCATAAAACAGACATTATTTACCAAAGGCTATTATAAAATTTCTGACTAGCATGGACATAGACCGCTCGGCGATATTCAGTCTAATTATACAATATAATATAATTGTAACCCAAACTTATTTAAAAGAGTAACCCTTGAGTTTCTTGCTCGTTCTTCTCTGGGGAATCTGCTTTGCGAATGAGCAGTAATGTCAATAATTTTAATAAGTATTAAGATAAAAAAATGAGACGTTTTCAAGTGATAATTTTTATGCTACGAAATAAATATTTTTTTGATTTTGATTTTGTCGTAATTGCGACAAGTGAGTAACGAAAAACCTTATAAGAAATGATATCTATAAAAACCCTACTACGGTCACAGAATTAATATAAAATATGCTACGGTATAAATGCCTCCCCTGCCTAGGTTTATTAACGTCCTGCGGACGATTACCGAGGGGTACCCGTGGCCACGCCGTTTTCGGTGCGCGCGGAGGAACACCGGGGGGTTTTTAGTGGGTAGGACCGCTCCCGTCTGGAGCGGCGAGTCCCACATATCCTCGCCGCTGACCCCCGTCAGCGGTGGGTCGAAAGCGTAAATGCGTTTTCCCCCCGTCAAAAAAAAAAGAAAAAAAAAAAGGGGTTATTAACCACCCCACTATTGTGGCGCAGACTCCTCTCACTGGGAGAGGTGTTGTTTAGGCCTTAGTCCACCACGGGGGCCCAGTGCGGATTGGTGGATTTGTGTCTGGACTAGTGGCCACATGACGGTCAGTATTTTCAAGCCGCTTCTGTAGCCTACCGAATTAGCTTGATGACTGCCTTCAAAAAGCGCCGTGACCGATTATTTAGTGTCTTCAGAATCAGAAACACTCGTATTAAAATGCAACTAGTGGTCAAGTCATATCATACCCATCCAAGGACTGACCGCGCCAGACATTGCTTAACTTCGCTAATAACAACTGCGCCACAAGTACCTATAAATATAATCTGTATAAATGCCTACCTATAAAAGCAAGACGAAATGAGTCAATTGATGTAGGCCGGAAGCAGAGGTCTCTATATGTTCCTCGTAGGTCATAGATAAAATTGGTAATAGTGCCTAATTTGTTCAGGCGACCTTCGACTTCGGCCTAAATCAATAGGCTGTTTTCTTTAAGTAGGCATTTATAACTGTAGTTGGGTTTTTATTTACTTTTTTCACGTCTTTATTTATATATTATATTAGACATTAGGTATCTTTAGCCTACCTACTCATCTCGAAGGGGTGATGGAATTATTTATTGCCCAGTGTGACAAAATGGCTGCTAGCGTCCGCATACACCTATATATACCCTATGACATTTCCGGGACTAGCATGAAACTCGTGAAACCTCTTAGTACGTAGGGTGGTAACTTACATATGCGTTAAATACATTACCCTCCTTTTGACTTCGCCGCAGTCGGGTGAAAAATAGAGTCCATGTCCAAATAAATAGGTAGGTAGTCCCTTAGTTCACACTTCGTTTGAAACGTTCAAACATCATCCGATGCGCACTGTACCTAGTAAGTACCTATTCATGTTCGTTTACTTTCAATCAATTCAATTGTAGATATAGGTGTAGCTAGCTATTGATGTATTAGGTAGGTACCTATTTATAACTAAAGAAATGGAAACTGGGCATTAGATAAAGTACTGGTAATACCTAGGTACCTACTTATCTAGGTAGGTAATTATTTTGTTAACAATAAAAGAAACTATTCGCTTTTGGTTGGTAATGAGATTCTTGTAAAGGTAATTAATAGGAATAGAGGTAACAAATTCTGTTTGCGCTAGCTCGAACGCAATATCGTGTACCTATGTTCGAAAGTGG
This sequence comes from Oegoconia quadripuncta, assembly GCA_949316235.1. NCBI lineage: Eukaryota > Metazoa > Arthropoda > Insecta > Lepidoptera > Autostichidae > Oegoconia > Oegoconia quadripuncta. The sequence goes on along the minus strand of OX438743.1, from coordinate 42,344,170 downwards.
CGAACATAGGTAGGTATGCCACAAAAAAAGATAGGTATAGCTACTTACTTAGTTAGGTGTACGTATATACGTAAGTACACAAACACGACTGTCGGCCATTTTTCATACACACAAATTATATTAGGTAGGTATTACACGAATATACATAACACTATATTCGATGTTTCATACATAATTCGTTCGCTTTCTATCGAGTTCGAGATCCTACTTCCATTTTTAGTGAGCAATGTTTGTTGCTACGCGAATATGTGGACCACAATCGTCAAGTTTTAAACAAATTATGAATCAAAGACACTGATGCTGTGTAACTAGATGATGTATAGCTAGGTAATATACAACCCAATAATAGGACGTGATTTTTGCTGCATAATTTTCAAGGGCATCCCGATACCAACTTCTGTGCCAATCGTCCGTATGGATACCGAGGGGGCCCCTCGCGGCAACAATTTATCAACGAATCATGAATGAAACCATCATCGAGAGACAATGGAAAATTGCTCGAAATAAACACAAAATTAATACAATTAACAAAGAAATAAAAGATTGTACTCACAAACTCGTCAGCAATACGTGTAGATCCACATACATGACGTCATTAGACTCGACATAAACCCGAATTATTGAGCAAAATGTATAGCAAACGCGTCGAAAACAACACCCGAATAAACAATACACGTTACTTTACTAAATACAAAGCTAAAGTTATGTCACTGCAAGCGATTTAGGACATTTTACAATATTATTTTGTTGTCACCGACTCCAGTTTTGACAAGATGGTCGCGCACCGACTGTTTTGCTTTGCTTGTCAGCTGATACGAAGAGCTGTTCTACTTCAAACGCAAGCAAAACATCATGCGTTTCACTCTAACAAATAGGAGCGACGCGCCGTCCGAGTGGGACGGCTACATGCAACTTTATGTGAAGAACACTTCAAACATAACAAACGTCATTTTCTTTTTGCATTAATTATTTGCGAAGGAAAAGTGACAAATAAACCTATTTTTGTTCATCTTATGAATTGAAAATTGTAATGGTGTACTGAGAGAGTAGGGTCTATTTCACAATCACATGTAATCGGCTATCAATAATGTTATATTGGGGCGTGACTTGTTTGTTTACTTTTGATTGGTAAGCGCCATCTATGGCGGCACAATGAAACTGTCTAAATTCCAAGAATGCTTTTACGCTTTCCAGCCTCATAATACTGTTAGAAGTGTGGTGGTAACGTATATTTACAATAGATGGCAGTATTACTCATTTTTCAAACATATATGGAGATAGATCTAAAAATTATGTACCGTAAATAATTAGTTGTCTATCTATATTTGGTATTTTACGGGACGACGACGGGAAGAGATCGGACGGAATGACCTTGATTCCTTGGAGTATGGATCTTGCCTTAGTGTGGGATGCCACTTGTGTCGACAGGTGCAGTCTTAAATTTTTCTTTAATATTTCAAAGCGCTTAGTCGATGGCACTGGTGACCCGAGAGATGGTTGTTTCCTCGCTCAACGCATAAGTATTCGCATCCAGCGAGGACACGCTGCCAGCATTTTGGGTACCTTGCCACGCGGCCCCAATGTTTTACATTTGTTCTAGTTTATATATCTCTTTATTAGTTACTTTATTTTATTTTTTATTTAATTTTAACACTTACTTGTTGTCTTACTTTGGGGGCATAATGATTGTTGCTGAGCTCTGGAAGTCGGGTGTTTTGCCAATTTTAGACGGTTTTTTTTTATCATTTAACGCAATTCAATTTATTTTTACTACCCTGTTTGCTTATGGAGCAGAAATGTTGCTTTCTCGTTCAGTTCTTATGACAATACATTTATAGGTATTATAGCCATGAACTGATACTGAGGAGCGTCTCCTCGCGAGCGAGGGGATCTTATGACGTTTTGTATACACCGTTACACTAAAATAATAATTATGTGATAAACATGATGGAATATTAAAAGCTTGTTTCAAATAAAGTGAAGTGATTACCAGCTTATATATAAAACAACTAGTAGTTTTCGTTAAACAGTATCCCGAATTTTTCAAAACTCAGGGGGAGGTAAGTGTTCGAACGAGAAGAGAAAAGGTTGAGAAACAATTATATATCCCAAAATGTAATCTGACAATGACTCAGAAGAAGTCGTTTTTTATGGCCATAAAGGTATATAATTATTTACCAGATGGGATTAAGGACTTTCCTCTAAACCAATTTAAACGGAAAATTCACTCTTGGCTAATAAAGGGTTGTTTCTACTCCACAGGCGAATATTTTAAACACAGAAACTGAAAACTGTATTAGTTATAGGAAATAACATTGTTTTTTTTTTCTATCTACAAATTTCCTATAACTGTGGGCTGTCTGGAAGAAATCGCTTTTAGTGATAAGACCGCCTAAATGTGTTCTATTATTATCATAAAAAAATATTGTAAATTATTTTGCGCAATAGAGTCTGTTTTGTATTTTATTGTTATAAATTGTAATTTAATATGAGAATCTGACATTATTAATAATTAGTCAAATTGACATATTGTTATGTATTGTTATTTAATTGTATTTGACACAACATATATGAGATAAGATGATATTAATTCAGTTTAAATGTAACATTGTAATATTTAAAGTTATTCAGGGTTAACACAATGTTGTCGTTTAGCGTGTCTGCTTATAATCATTGCATGATTTTTAAATTCTATTTTTATATTTTAAATATTTGTACGCACTAACAGGCAGATTTTGTTGGACTACTTACCTATCTACAAAATAAGACCTTTATCTGTATACCCAAAATCAAAGAAATACATAATTTTCTTTCTTTCTTTCTTTCAGCAGCGTCTTTGGGACGGAACTTCCAGAAAATGAGTCGCCATCTCGCCTGCCCAGCACGGTAGCAGCGTGTCGTTTTGGGCAAATCCTTGTCCAGTAATGAGCTAATTGCTGGTAATGTGCGATATGACACATTGTTTAATTATTACAGTCTATTATAGTATATTGTTTTATTATACACCGTGTAACGGTTAAGTGTAGTCATATTTTAAGGGCTTGTTCTACCCATCAATACGAACAACTTTTACTATGGGGGCAACTTCGAAATCGCTAAAAAAAATGAGCTGTTCCATAGAAAATTTCAATAACCTCCCGATGCAATGTATGAAACAGCTGATTTTTTTTTCGCGATTTCGAAGTTGCCCCCATAGTAAAAGTTGTTCGTATTGATGGGTAGAACAAGCCCTTAAAATATGACTACACTTAACCGTTACACCCTGTATATAAATAGGTATTTATTTTATTATATTTGAAGTATTATTATTATAGTCTTTTGATTTTAAATTGATTATTGACACTTTTTTCTCAGTGCACGTATGTATGTCTATCCTATCGAACCTGTTTTCCTTCACATTTGCAGGGTTTTGCTGGAAGAAATCTCTTTTTAGAGATAAGCTAGTGCCTTTTGTACATACTGTATCTAGTATGTATTTGGCTTTTATGTGTACTCGTGTGCAATGAATTATAAATAAATAAAAAAAAATTGTTAACGATTAGGTTCTCCGATGTCCAATGTCGAAACTGGCTCATAAAACTCATCTCAAACGTGCATTACTTATTAAGCCAAACCTCGGTATTAGTGATTGATACCCTGATACCTTACTCCTTCTCAAAATATAGGTACACACCTTACTTCTAACGCATTACCCACATTTCAGAAAATCAATTATTTACCATTTCTTGCAGCTGTTTTTGACAATGTTTATACAATATATTTATTTTTAGCTATTCACACTTACTTAGATATTTAAATAAGATTTATGTATCCTAGGGGTCTTCCATTCGCCCTGTAACCCCGGGCATAGAATAGGGGTACGGACTAAAAAGGAACACCGGGGTGGATTTCTCCCCACCGGCCCAGTAGTGGTGAAGTTGGGGAGCAGCTCGGCGGGGACCACGAGTGGTCCGAACCCGCCTGAAGACGGAGACGCCGGGGGGACAAACCTCGATGCGTCACGACAACGCCCCTGTGCAGGGGTGTCCAGGGTCGCAGGACGGTCAGAGTGAGGGCTCTGGCCGTCCTTTCTCACCAGTGGTGGCGGCTCCATGGATGGCAGCGGTGGTACGACGTGGTCTCGTCCCGCTGCGGCCGATTTCGGCGAGTTTTGTTTTCGGCTTGGCTAAATAGCCGGCCCGACGAGGAGGGCTTCAGCGAAGCGCTAGGGGAGCACCGGTAGTGATCCATTGAGTGCCCGGTGTTCTCCGACAGGCGCTGAGGAGGACCACCGAGGGGGTTTTAGTGGGTGGAAATCCCACATAACCCAGGCTCTCCCTCAGGAGTCTGGGTATCTTTTAAAGATTTCCCCCCCGTCAACAAAAAAAAAAAAGGGGGTCTTCCATAATCATCCACTGGCGTTCTCATACCGCTTCGCTTGCTAGTTCGAAAAGCGCTCCGTCTTTATTGTCTCGAGTCTCACAAAAAGCTATGAGTTACCTATATAGCCCCGGGAAAATAGGCTCAATTGATGGGTATTTCTTTAAATTCAAAACATTTAATTATCTCTACAAAATATTTTTATTTCTCAAGCAACGCAGCTCGACGACATTTTCAGCTAAAACACATGCATGCCTAACTTACAACATGCTTCGTTTTTCATCCATTAAAAAGTAAACTGTGTTTAACAAAAGTTTACCTAATTAAATATCAGTTAGTATTAATTGTTATTAAGATTATAGTATATGTATAAGCGCTCGTTTTTTTAGGCTTAATTATTCAATTAATTACATTTCTGATATACCTCTATAAGATAGCAATTATAGTCGGTTCTGAATTATGTCTAGCTAAGCTAATTTTTTACGGTGTTTTCCCTGGGCTAATAATTTAAAATGTGGCCGTCATCGTGCTATGTGCTGAATAAACATGGATTATTCCACTATGTTCACCCAGGTGATATGACCCAGGTGAACAAAGTGGAATTTATTAGTCAACTTTGTTCACCTCGGAAATAAATCACCTGGGTGATATCACTCAGGTGAACAAAGTGGAATTTATTAGTCAACTTTGATCACCTCGGAAATAAATCACTTGGGTGGTTATCACCCAGGTGAACAAAGTGGAATTTATTAGTCAACTTTGATCACCTCGGAAATAAATCACCTGGGTGATTTATTGTGGAGTGGAATTTATTAGTCAACTTTGATCACCTCGGAAATAAATCACCTGGGTGATATCACTCAGGTGAACAAAGTGGAATTCATTAGTCAACTTTGATCACCTCGGAAATAAATCACCTGGGTGATATCACTCAGGTGAACAAAGTGGAATTCATTAGTCAACTTTGATCACCTCGGAAATAAATCACCTGGGTGATATCACTCTGGTGAACAAAGTGGAATTTATTAGTCAACTTTGATCACCTCGGAAATAAATCACCTGGGTTATATCACCCAGGTGAACAAAGTGGAATTTATTAGTCAACTTTGATCACCTCGGAAATAAATCACCTGGGTGATATCACCCAAAGTGGAATTTATTAGTCAACTTTATTCGCTGACAATACGAAGAAAAAGAAATACAAGTTTTTTTTTTTTTTTTTTTTTTTATGCACAACGGATTGGTACTTGACTTCAATCACACCTGATGTTAAGTGAAGATGAGGTCGAAGGTGGAAGCGTACTGACCCGGAAACCCCAACACATTTGGGGGACTGGCTATCTTATCTCTGACAACCGGAACACAACAATGCTATTAACATTGCTGCTTGGCGGCAGATTTAGATAAGATGGTGGTAGCTAGCCAGGCGGACATTTAAAATGCCCTACCACCAACCTGTCTTAAAGAAAGCAGTCCAGTTCAGACCATAGATAAATTTTATTGGCATTACATAGGCCTCCTCCATAGATTTCCACAGCCACGGTTTTGAAGCCGCCTCCATCCAATTTGGGGATAAGTTTGAACTTTTTTTCCAGTACTTCCAGCGGGCTGGGATTAAACTAGTTGTAGGTAAATAAGAAAACAGAAATACACATTATTTTCCATTTATTTTATTAACATCAAAGGTTTTAATACTTTATATCTAAACATTTTTACAATTTATTTACAAAATACCAGTAAATTTTATAGTATGGTAAGACGCAGTGTGAGGAACGCCATTCTGACACTCATGATACGCGGACTCCGAAATAGCGATTAGGTTCTTAATTTTTTAACCACCGAAAAAACGACGGGTGTTATGTGTGTCCAGTCTTTGCCGGATGTGTCTCTCAGTAAGCGCCCACGACCGATTTTTTGTAGGACCGATAATGAGGGCGATTTTTTCGTCTATACTTTCATCACCGATTTTGTGACCTATTTTTTGTAGGACGTGGGCGTTGATTATCAGCCATGAGTGGGCAGCCTTAGTGTGCCCTTACCATGTGTGTGGGAGATAAACGGAACGTACGGATTACAATGTCTCAACGCCCACGTCTTACAAAAAATCGGTCATAAAAGTATGGACGAAAAAAAAAGTCGGTCGTGGGCGGGCACACTATGCATGGACCGATTTGTGTGCAGTTCTTCGGGTGCCGTACGCAACAAGGAACCTTTATAGTTTCGTCATGTTCGTCTGTCTGTCCGAGGTTTATCTCAGAGGCGCTTAGTACTAGAAAGTAGTGGTTGGTATGGGTATACATATTAATCACGCCACAAGAAAGTGGTGAAAATAATATCTTGAAAAATATTTTTTAGGGATCCTCCTCTAAACGTAAGGTGGGGATGAATTTTCTATTATTTTTGTACGTCAATGTATGGGGTGTCGTTGGATAGGTCGGTCAAAATTCAAAACCATCATAAAACAGACATTATTTACCAAAGGCTATTATAAAATTTCTGACTATCTGGATGATAAGCAAGCATGGACATAGACCGCTCGGCGATATTCAGCCTAATTATACAATGTAATATAATTGTAACCCAAACTTATTTAAAAGAGCAACCCTTGAGTTTCTTGCTCGTTCATCTCTGGGGAATCTGCTTTGCGAATGAGCAATAATGTCAATAATTTTAATATTAAGATAAAAAATGTGACGTTTTCAAGTGATAATCTTTATCCTACGAAATAAATATTTTTTGACTTTGACTTTGAAAAATATTAGAGGTTATCTTGGACAATTATTCGATTCAAGAATTCGTTTAAGAAATACTAAGCTTTAAAGTGCTAATTTTTGTTAGAGTGAAGTGTGCCCTCCTACCAGCTAAACGGTTAGTTTTAAATGCGTGAAAAAAATCACGACAGTTGTATATATATTGAAGTAAGGAGGAACACTATCAAAGGTAGGTTTTACAAGTTAATCTAGCTAATATTATAAATGTGAAAGTTTGGATGTTTGCTTGTGTGTTTGATTGTTGCACAATCACGGGCGAAACGGATGAACGGATTTCGATGAAATTTGGTATAATGTAGAAAATACCCCGGATGAAGACAGGATATATAAATTAATTACCAAAAAATAATAAGGGCAAGTACGGAATCCTTTGCTGCGCGTGGCCCAACACTCACTTGGCCGTTCTTTTTTCTATTAAAGACTAAACGGGCCAAGTTCTTCGCCATGTTTGATGAAAATCTCTGTTTTTTTTTTTCTACATTTTCATTTATACAGCCATCGCAAGCGCCATTCAAAAGCGAACGTATCAATAATCGCACCCCGATTCGGCCACATTCGAAACCAAAGTCTCCCAGGTATCATTGCGATCAAATGATTTGAATTTTACATAAAAAATTATAATGCTCGTACACAGGATGATTCTGCTGTTCATTGCTACTCACATTGGGGTTAAATTTGAAATCGAGAAATAAATCTGCTGCTCCATATATTTTACTAGTGTTCCCAGTCATTAAAATCGGTTCAGCAAAAGGCAGTAGCCTATATGTTAATCCAGGTCCTAATCTGTGTACCAACTAAATTTCATGCAAATCCGTCGAGACGCCTAAGCGTGAAGAGTTAACAAATACACATACACACAGACTTTTGCATTTATAATATTACTTGACACATTCTGGTCCTCAAGAATCTGATGTTTTTGCATTTATTATATTACTTGACACATTCTGGTCCTCAAGAATCTGATGTTTTTGCATTTATTATATTACTTGACACATTCTGGTCCTCAAGAATCTGATGTTTTTGCATTTATTATATTACTTGACACATTCTGGTCCTCAAGAATCTGATGTTTTTGCATTTATTATATTACTTGACACATTCTGGTCCTCAAGAATCTGATGTTTTTGCATTTATTATATTACTTGACACATTCTGGTCCTCAAGAATCTGATGTTTTTGCATTTATTATATTACTTGACACATTCTGGTCCTCAAGAATCTGATGTTTTTGCATTTATTATATTACTTGACACATTCTGGTCCTCAAGAATCTGATGTTTTTGCATTTATTATATTACTTGACACATTCTGGTCCTCAAGAATCTGATGTTTTTGCATTTATTATATTACTTGACACATTCTGGTCCTCAAGAATCTGATGTTTTTGCATTTATAATATTACTTGACACATTCTGGTCCTCAAGAATCTGATGTTTTTGCATTTATTATATTACTTGACACATTCTGGTCCTCAAGAATCTGATGTTTTTGCATTTATTATATTACTTGACACATTCTGGTCCTCAAGAATCTGATGTTTTTGCATTTATTATATTACTTGACACATTCTGGTCCTCAAGAATCTGATGTTTTTGCATTTATTATATTACTTGACACATTCTGGTCCTCAAGAATCTGATGTTTTTGCATTTATTATATTACTTGACACATTCTGGTCCTCAAGAATCTGATGTTTTTGCATTTATTATATTACTTGACACATTCTGGTCCTCAAGAATCTGATGTTTTTGCATTTATTATATTACTTGACACATTCTGGTTCTCAAGAATCTGATGTTTTTGCATTTATTATATTACTTGACACATTCTAGTCCTCAAGAATCTGATGTTTTTGCATTTATTATATTACTTGACACATTCTGGTCCTCAAGAATCTGATGTTTTTGCCATCGACTCGCTAAAAAGAAGTTGAGAAATTAGTTGGGATTAGATTTGGAGTAAGTGAAGAACTTTTGTATTTTTTTTCGCAATTTTACAGTTGGCTCCGACCACATTGATAACCAAAGGCGTCCCTCCCCTACAATTCTTTGTTCTATTATGGCCAGGGTCCAAGGTAGCAATACAGTCATGTAGGGTACCGCCTACCTTCAGTAGGCGCCGTGTCGTGTACCACTGTTCATCCTAGCTTCTAGGAGTTACAGTCGGAGGAGTGTGGAGGGGGGATTGTTCTATATGACCATTGTTATAGTTGGGCAGCCATCTTTTTGTGTTCCGCGTTCGCTACGTCATGTCAGTCTTGTGGCACATTCTTTACAGGAACGAGTTACGACATACTTAATAAGCGTAAAAGATGCACTTTACATAGATAAGGTTTTAAATTAACTATTTTACAATAATTTTAACTAAATACAGATTCACAACCACAAGGGAAATGTCTAACAGTAGAATTATACTGGACATCATGGAAATGGAAATTGAAAGCGGTTATAAAATGTTTGTATAGACAAAGCTGGGCATTAACTCGTTAATCGTTAATTAACGAAGTTAACATTAACGGATTTTTTTTATGCACAACGGGTTGGCCTCAATCACACCTGATGTTAAGTGAAGATGAGGTTGAAGGTGGAAGCGTACTGACCCGGAAACCCCAATATACATATTTCGGGGACTGGCTATCTTATCTTTGACAACCGGAACACAACAATGCTATTAACATTGTTGCTTGGCGGCAAATTTAAATAAGATGGTGGTAGAGTACTTAAACATGTACCCCGCTGGGGATCGAACCCGCGACCTCCGAATCGTAAACCCAACGTTGTTTACATTGAGCCACGGAGGCGGTAAAAGTTTTAAGTTAATTTTAAGAAATGTTAACGGACTCGTTAACTTCCGTTAAATTTCCCCAAGTCCTTCCGAAATGTAACGCTTTAACTTTTAACAAAGTAATTTTTTTTGTAACGGATTAGCGATTAACGGAGTTAACTTTTTAATTAACGGTGCCCAGCTATGTGTACAGTCAGCCACATAGTAATGTATTCATCATCATCATCAGTCCGTAATCCCACTGCAGGGATATAGACCTTCCCTCATATTGAGGAGTATGGGCCATAGTCCACCACGCTGGCCCAGTGCGGATTGGGGACTTCACATGCCTTCGATTTTTTTTTAATTTTAATTCCTCAGGTATGTAGGTTTTGTCACTATGTTTTTACCGTTTAAGAGCAGTCGAATAAATGCACATAAGTAATTAAACTAAATTTAAAAACTCATTGGTACACGGCCTGCCTGGGGATCGAACCTGGGCCTCCCAAATTGAGAGACTGTGTCTCCTCCACTGAGCCACCGACGCTACCAATGTAATGTATTATCAACGATAAAAATCAATTTGTTATAGAAAATTAACGATGATGGTGATGACACCCTGAAAACTGCGTATATTTACTGGACAATTCTGAGTTTTCAGATATACGTTTGGGTGTTTTTTTTTTATTTCCAATATTTTTAGAATGCATACATCAAAGGCCTAAAAGGAAGTCTTCTGCTTGACAAGTCTCACTCAAGACTCGATTTGCATCGTTTCCTATAAGAGAAATATAGTAGCTAAATCAAAATTAATAATAATAATAATAATAATAAATAATAATAAATATCCTTAGACATACACACGGCGCCATCTAGTTCCACAGTAAGCAACTATATGCTTGTGTTATGGATACCAGATGGTTGATATAATACATAAATATTTTTTTGTAAATAAATACTTATTATAAATGAAAACATCCATAACTCGGGTACACATGTCCGTATTCATCACACAAACATATGCCCCTAGCGGGATTCGAACCCGCAACCTTTTGGTATAGTGGTCAGAGTTGCTAACCACTACACCAAACAGGTCGTCAAATAAATAAATAAATATAGAGACATCGGTTCCGAATACATTTTCCTTGCTTTCGGAGTCTAAACTTTAGGTCCTCGGGGGCCGGGCGCTCTTAAATTTTTCTTTAATATTTCAAAGCGCTTAGTCGAGGTCACTGGTGACCCGAGAGCTGGTTGTTTCCTGCATACAACGAGGAAACGCTGCCAGCGTTTTGGGTACCTTGCCTCGCGGCTCCAATCTTTTACATTTGTTCTAGTTTATATTTAAATTCCATCTCGTTTTATGTTACTGTTTTTAAATAAATAAATTTAATTGCATAAGAGCTGGGTAATCTATACAATAACTGAATAACATACTTTGCCGGTGACATATAGGTACATATACATTTCCATGACTTCCAGTATACAGTATATACAGGATTGAAATTCATAAATTATCGTTTTTTCAAACAATCTGAGCCATAACTACAGACTTCGTAGCACAAAGGTACCCATTCGAATACATTAAATAGGTAGCACTGCACTCATGAAGCGGATGGAATACAATCCTTTACATACTTTTATCAGCGGGTATGATTCAAAAATATTTATCCATTGTACTATCAAAGTGGATACATATTTTTGTAACACTCCCTAAATAGATACAAAAATAAGTGACTGTCTACAGTACATTCAGGGTGAATTTGAATTCGTGTAATTCCCATTAACTGGTTAGTTGATTATGAACAACTTTCTGCGGTAAACTGCTTAAATGTTTAAACTGCGTCTAAAGGAATATTATTTATCTTTCTAATGAATTGTATATACTGTTATATATATTTATGTGTATTTAATTATTGTACTTATTTATATGGTTTGTTTATTTTAGTAAGTGTTTATCTTTGTGTGTATTCCACTATACCTATGTATTTTCTATGTATCGACTGTGTACCTACTGATATTTAAGTTATTCAGCTTTTACTTTGCACTATCCAACTACTTATTAATAAAGCTTCTTTAACTGAGGTTGTCTGGAAGAAATCGCTATCAGCGATAAGACCGCCTTTGTACACTTCATCATCTATGTTAAATGTTTTTTGTATTTTATTTTTGTGTGCAATAAATAATTTAATCATAATAATAATAATAACTTTCGATCAAACATTTTCGATTACATGTAAAGTCCATTCTGAAACCACCTTTAGTATGGAAGTCCAGCTTCGGCTATGGTTCTTAGTGGAGTCACCAGTGAACAGGAACTACACGAATTAAATTTCACTCTATATAAAAATTTGTTATGGCCAAGTCAATATATTTATAAATTACTTAAGACTATATTTTACCTCATACATGGCGCTTTGTATACAGGATGGAATTCTTTTAGCCCCATATTCCCTAGATCCTGTGTATCGAAACGTCAAAAGAAAAGAACCAATCCGTTTCTTCCCGTGGGTGTCGTTTAAAGGCGACTAAGGGATTTTACATAAAAAAACATCTATAGAATTGCACGATGGGCTTACCCCCTGTCACACCCAAACGCTTATGTTGCTATATCCTCTGATCACCTTTATTGTGGATTTGGGATTAAGTTATGTATGTTATATGGTATCCGTTCTGAACAAAATAATACTTTCCCAGAAAAGCTAACTAAAATATTTTGGTCGGCAAAAGTATGAGCGCCATCTATGATGTAAAATTAAATAAAAAAGACTTAAAATATTGATTTAATTTAAGTCTATCCACAATGAAATTACAGTAGGTAGTTACAATCAAAATCAAAATTATCTAGCTGTCAAAATGGTCAAATTACTCCTTAGAATCTAGAAAAATGAATTATGGATGTAATTGACATCGCAAGCTAGCATTTGTTTTTAAATAAAATATTTATAGTTCTTCTTAAATGTCAAGAGCTTGGGTAAAATGTCTGACAACACAGGAGTTTCACACATCTAATCAAGTATTTTTTTTTTTTGTGATTAATTTTTACGGCTCTGGAAGTGTGTCCTTTTGAGCCAGTCGTATCGTCAGTGTTGCCATGTAAAATAAATGTATTTCCTTACTTTACCGTTTTCTACTAATTTTGGCCAAACTCTAATTATTTGACCACCATGACTGATAAATCATTTTGATGTTGACTATATTTATACATATTATGCTAATGATAACCTAAGTATTACAAAATTTTTACAGTAAAGCGGGCAGGGAAAACTACGGGAAATGCCATCACTGTGAATTATTTCTACATCAGAAGTAAAAATCTCTTTGGCGAATAGCAAAGGCATGGAACTCCCTTCCCTGAATCCTACAAACTTTGGATCTTCAAGCAGGTTGAATTATGTTTAGCCCAACGCCTGAACGATTTGGGGATAAACAGAGATGGACTATGGCCTGGATAATTTTTATGAGAAATAAAAAAAACAAGAAAACAATTTGATTTCACGCAGGCGGAGCCGCTTGCGGTGGGCTAGCAATTTTATAATATTTCTAAGAGCGGATGACAGGTGACCCCCCGGTCACATATTCGTCAGCCAGCATACTAAGCAGATTTTTGTATATATACTCGTACATATATGTAAATAGCATAATTTAAAAAACAGTTGGTTATCAGTGGTTGACCAACGCTCAGGGCCCCCTGACTCCATGACCTGGATCCTGGATGTTTCCTTGTTTCTCCTTGGGTATAGCTGAAAATCGATTTCGCGTTGACTTTGCGCTGCTACAGTACAGCTATACATTGTTTATATTAATCTATATTACCTTGACATAATTTGTATCGATCTACGGTTATAGTGTCAAAATCTATCTGTAATTTCACTGGCTCTCTTCAGTGATAACATCCATTAGCTTTGGTTATTGGTATGGCATTTGAAATGTCTGCCATGTATTTTATTAATATCTTAATTACGTCCACCGCTAAACAGCAATATTGATTATATATTGAAGGTCATAGCTCATTAGGCATTGATCATAAAGGTCATAGCTCATTAGACCCACCCGGCACTCACTCCGCACCGCCTCGCCTCGTGTGGTTAGTATTCTTTATATGGACTTATATCATGCGCTCACTACATCAACTCCGTAGCGTCACCGGATCGCCTTAGTCGTAAGCCCTCCACGCGCGGACGGCGAGTGGACCACTCGGTGACAACTCGTTGCTCGCATGCTTACCTTGCGTTGACTGCGCATTGCCAACGCGAGTCCGAGTGGACCGCGCGCTGCCCGCGAATGATTCACGCGAGGACCTAGTGCCAATTGTTAACAGACTACTCGAAAATTCGTAGACCACGCGACGTGCACTCGTTGACCACGCGGGGTCCACTGGTTGACGACACTAGGTCCGCTGGTTGACCGCGCGACGTTTATTGGTGATAACGCGGCGTCCACCCGTGGATCACCTGTATACAACGAGTGGACGCCGTGCGACGAGGCGGTGAAATGAAATGAAAATCATTTATTCATGTAGGCAATACAATATGCACTTATGAACGTCATTTGTTTTTTTAAACTACCACTAGCTCGGAACGCGACCACTACTGAGAAGAGCTAGCGAGAAACTCAGAGGGTTTGTCTCTTTTCAATAAATCATGTACAATCAAGAAAGGTTACAACAATTTTATATATCGAGTAGAGGAGCCGTTTAATCCCATGGATTACTTTCATTAATATAGTCTGAAATTTTGTAATATCCCTTTTTACATAATTTTTGTTTTATAATAAGTTTAAATTTATTAAGCGGAAGATTCCGTATATCCATGGGAACCTTGTTGTAGAAGCGCACACATTGACCTCTGAATGACTTATTAACTTTACTAAGTCTACTAAAAGGTACAGCTAATTGATTTTTGCTCCTTGTATTGACATTATGTCGGTCACAATGTTTCTCGAATGAATATATATTTCTCTTAACATATACAAGATTTTCATATATATATTGTGACGAAAATGTTAAAATATTAATATCTTTAAATATTTGTCTTAATGTATCTCTTGACCTTAATTTATAAATTGCAAGGTGCGGAGTGGATGCCGGGTGGGTCTAATGAGCTATGACCTTAATTATATTCCGCCTGTTTAAAATAAGATAGCCTATCCACCCAAATAAGGTGAGGGTCCTACTTGTAAATAACGTAAAAATCCATAGGTTAGGTGCCCAAATTTAGTATTTTCCTGAAAGCCTTCCTGAACTCCGGGTTGAAGATAGTATAAATGACTGGATTGAGGAACGAGTTGATGTATCCTAGCCACGTGGTCAGCATGAACACCGTCACCCCAGGGGAGTACGGTAGACCGAACTTCGTGCACATGGCGTCCAGGACTGAGCAGGTGAAGAATGGTGCCCAGCAGACGAGGAACACACCTGGAATTGTATAATTATATGTTAGACTTTGAAAGAATTGAACCAACGTTTTTCCCTGTAGGGGTGGGAGTATACCTACGTCAGATTTTGTTTCGTATTGTCTGATTAGACTATCTTATTTACAAAATTAAAAGGTTATTACAAAATTAGCGACTACCTGAATGACTAAAACGCTTGGTATACTTCGCACAGCTCCCAAAAATTATAAAATTGTATTAGTTGTATACTTTTATATGTATAAAAAAAAAGGAAAAGAAAAGAAAAATGATCCTGGTTTCTTGCGCCGCTTCTTTTCCCACAGATGATATCCCTTTCCGAAGCGGTGGTAGCTTGGACATACTGACTGACCGGCACTATTTTTATTTCTAATAGATTTAAATTGTCATACAACAAATGATATCATGTTATCTTACGTTGAAATAAATGCTTGAAGTTTGAAATTTGAAAGTTTATTACTCGACTTTTTCTGAACTCAGTCGTTCTCTAGCTATTATCCCGAGTATTTGCATCCGGAGCAGAAAAAAAAAATGGACGACGCGCAGTGCAGTGCCGCGCAGCGCCGCTTAAATGCTGTCCTGATCAAACTCAAACTCAAGCATTTCATTTCAACGTAAGATACATGATATCATTTGTTGAATGTCAATTTAATTCTATTGGAAATAAAAATAGGGCTAAGCATTTTTCGGTCAGTCAGTATGTCCAAGCTACCACCGCTTCGGAAAGGGAAATCATCTGTGGGAAAAGAAGCGGCGCAAGAAACCCACAGGATCATTTTCTTTTCTTTTTTTTTTATATATATAAAAGTATACAACTAATACAATTTTACAATTTTTGGGAGCTGGGCGAAGTATACCAAGCGTTTTTGTCATTTAGGTAGTCACTAATTTTGTAATAACCTTTTTTTGTTAATGTTGTTTTAACATGGTTTTTAAATTGATTTTCATTTAGATTAATGACATTCTCAGGTATAAGGTTATAAAAGCGTATACAGTGTCTCATAAATGATGTATTAACTTTGCTCAGTCTGAACATAGGGGTGGCTAATTTGACCTTATATCTTAAATTTAAGTTATGCTTATCGCTATTTTTTGGGAATGCAGAAATATTTTTTCGTACGTACATAATATTCTCGTAAATAAATTGTGAAGGAATAGTAAAAATATTAATTTCTTTGAACCTGTCCCGAAGAGAGTCATATCGACGCAAATTATAGATCTTAACACAAATTGATATGGACCTACAGCTGATACATTGCTTTGTACTATTAATAGGAATACAATATGTGCCCTATTTAACTCCACAGGGAAATAACATATTCAAATACCATAATTACGAACCAGTACGTATGCTCATTATTATTCATTGCTATCATGAGGGCAATTTGGAATAGTTCGCCGCAACACCCAACAATATGTCTCAAATGACCCTTAGGGACTTATATTAAATATAACTTCCATTTGGTGGCCCGGACGCAGTGGCGAATTAAGATTTGAAGGCCCAATCTCCCGTTCGGACTATTGTATCTGTGACAAACGTAATTTCCGGTTTCCTTCATAAAGAGTCAACGTAATCTATACTAAGTGTATGGACCAAAATGATCGCTCAGCCGTCATATCACGTAAAGATGTTAGTGTTCTATCGCTAATATCAGCCGTTCATGTCAGCCGTTTACACAAAGTCACTAAGTAATTTAATGGGCAATGTATACGCTTTTATAATAAGGTTCCAGTGGACATTCAAAATTTACATCTAAATAAATTCAAAACCATCATAAAACATACATTATTTACCAAAGGCTACTATAAAATTTCTGACTATCTGGATGATAAGCAAGCATGGACATAGACCGCTCGGCGATATTCAGTCTAATTATACAATACAATATAATTGTAACCCAGACTTATTTAAAAGAGCAACCCTTGAGTTTCTTGCTCGTTCTTCTCTGGGGAATCAGCTTTGTGAATGAGCAATAATGTCAAAAACTTTAATAATAAGATAAAAATGTGACGTTTTCAAGTGATAACTTTTATCCTACGAAATAAATATTTTGTTTTGATTTTGATTTTGATAATAAGTAGTGATCCGTTTTATTTTTGTATTATTGAATCATAATTATGAATGCATGTCGTTGTCTCAATCTTTTGTAAGCTAATTCGCATATTTATTTACTTATTTATTCCAATCTACAGTAACCGACAGTGTATCTGTATCTATTTGAGTACCTATACTGCATTTGAATACACATATACCTACGTGACATTATTCACTGACGCGCACAGTAAATTATTTTGCGCAATAAAGAGTATTTGTATTGTATTGTATTGTAAAATATGCTTGTCTGGTTGTTCTCTTTTGTAGGTAGAAGTGTCTCCTCGTGGGTAATAGCTGAAAATCAGTGTTTTGCCACAGAATAATTAATAGTACTAAAGGGTTTTGCTCTCTGAGCAATTATACACACTGAGCTATGACCCATTTGTACGGCTGTAGCACACTCATGCTCTAGTGTATACTGATGTTACTTTTATGGATTGTTATAAAATATGTTTATCCAATTGCTTTGGAATTTATGGTATGTGTGTGACTGCAGATACAAATAATTATCTATCTGTCGCTAATAAGTCGCTGTTTAGCTCGCTTGCGTGGCTCCACATACACGTGTGTGTGTATTGGTGCGTGCGTGGCGCTCATGTAGTACCAAATATAAGTATAGCGATCGATCACAAGCGAACTAAACGCTAAATGATACGTTTTGACGTGTACAATATGCTGCACTTTATATCGAATCAAATCAAAAACTGATTTTTTTTTTATATGAGGCCGCTGATATTTTGGCCGCCCCAACGAGCATGCGGGTCACCTGATGGAAAGCAATCACCGCCGCCCATGGACACCCGCAACACCAAAAGGGTCACAGATGCGTTGCCGGCCTTTGAGGAAGATGTAGGGTCGTTTCTTGAAGGTTCCAATGTCGTACTCGTTCGGGAATACCGCTGCCGGAAGTCCGTTCCACAGGGGTGGTCGTACGTGGTAAGAAGTTTCTTGAGAAACGTACAGGGGTAGACTTCCACTCATCCAGGTGATGTGGATGGAAATTTAATTTTCGGCGGTACGCAGGGTACATTTAAACTACATCAGATTTTACATTTTTAAAGCTACTGCTTGTTCAAAAGGCAATTTTCCCCTGAGAAGACCAAGCAAGAAACTCGAGAGGTTGCTCTTTTAAAAAAAAAAGGTTTTTTTTAAAAATTATATTGTATAAAGTTTTTATATTATTAGAATTAGGTATTATAAGTATTATAATTATATGAGTATTAGCATTATAGTTACAGACGTAAAAAGTGTGCTTAGTGGCTAATTCACATAAGATTTTTATTTTTATTTTTAAGTCTTTTTCTTTTTGTTAACGCACTCTCAAGTAGGCAACAGCAGTTTTTTTTCTTTTCTTTTTTCTCACACATAAGTGTATGTGGGAACGCGCCTGACTGCTGTTTTATGTTGAAAACCTAAGTGAGAGAGGGGTTGCGCTGAAAACCAGCGCTGTCAATTGCCATAAGACAAATTGGCAGCAAATGCTGACGCCCAATCCCTTTGCCACAAATACATACATTTAAATAAGGAAAATATCCCTTACGAAATTTTCTGTATTTGTTGGCAATAAATACTTTTCTTTCTTTCTTTCTTTCTTTCTTTCTTTCTTTCTATTTCACAAAATTATTAATTGTTATTTTATATTATAATATTTCATTATTAATTGTGAAATAGCCTGGTTATGCGAACGGGCTGGTTATGTCCATGAATGTCTATCATCTAAATAATCTGATATTTTATAATATGCTTTCTTAATCTTCTGTTATATAGTATCTTTAAATTTATTGAAAGGAAGAGTTTGTATATCAACAGGAACCTCATTGAAAAGCGTATACATAGCCCTTTGAATGAATTACTGATGATGAAGCCAGAGGTGGATAGTGGAACTCTTCAGTGGCTACTAGTAACTAAGTATTATTTTGTGCAATAAAGATTATTTTGTTTGTAGACGCTTTATTGTACTTTATAAAATTATTATGTCTACATAATTTCAAATTAAGTATTTGTATTGTATTGTAAGTAAGTGGCTACTAGTAATTGGTGTAATATTAAAAAAAAACACATCGAGTTTGGGCTCTTATGAGAACGAGGTGTTTTTTTTTTGTGTAATTTAATAATAAATAAATAATAATAAATATCCTTGGACGTACACACAATGCCATCTAGTTCCACATTAAGCAACTATATGCTTGTGTTGTGGATACCAGATGGTTCATATACTACATAAATACATTTTGTTTTTGTAAATAAATACTTATTATAAATGAAAACATCCATAACTCGGGTACACATGTCCGTATTCATCATACAAACATATGCCCCTAGCGGGATACGAACCCGCGACCTTTTGGTATAGTGGTCAGAGTTTCTAACCACTACACCAAACAGGTCGTCTAAATTTGTATCGAAGGTCTGATGATGGAGCCAGGAGGTGGATAGTGGAACTCTGCAGTGGTTACTAGCAACTAAGTATTTTTTGTGAAATAAATAAACAACAAACAACAAACTTTATTGTAAAAAAGGCAATACATTAATTTAGCATTTGCTTTAATTTGTTTTGTATTGTATGCGTGTTTTTTAGTTTTTTTAGGTACAGATTTTTAGTTGCTAGAGTTCATCGCCACGGCGGGTCCATATTCCGGAGAAAACCTTACTGTAGTCAATTCAATTATTATTCCGCTTAACTTTAGTTAATGGGGCCCCTTTTACCGGTGGGGCTTCCCTTAATCTGCCACTGACCGGACGTGACTTTACTTTGTAAGAGGATAGTGTCTTGTACTGAGTGATAGGGCAGCGAAACTTTGCCGTCTCACTTGGCTTGTGTACAAGTATGGTTGTTTGGAACAACGGTCGAAAGTCAAGGAGTTTATACTAACGCGTTTCTCAGGTAGAAGCAAAAGAACCGAATGCAATAGAATATGTATTCGCATTAGATTCGGTAACAGATGGAATAAAAAATTGTAAGATTATTCTTATAAAAATGCTCCATGGTTTCGGCAGTTAAAATCTCTTTTGTCTATTCTTATTGTGCCGTGTTTTTAACGCTAAACAGGTTGGTACTTGACCTCAATCACAGCTGATGTTAAGTGAAGATGAGGTCGAAAGTGGAAGCGTACTGACCCGGAAACCCCAACACATTTGGGGGACTGGCTATCTTATCTCTGACAACCGGAACACAACAATGCTATTAACATTGCTGCTTGGCGGCAGATTTAGATAACATCGTGGTAGCTAGCCAGGCGGACATTTAAAATGCCCTACCACCAACTAAACCGAGTACTTAAACATGTACCCCGCTGGAGATCGAACCCGTGACCTCCGAATCGTAAACCCAATGTTGTTTGGCCATGCCACGGAGGCGGTTGTGTTAAAATAACTGTGCTGAAATATGGCCAAATATTTTATTGTATTGTATTGTAGTGTCCGCGAGTATACAATAACACACACGAAGAACAAAACAGTGCAGCCGACAAAAAGTCCGTCGTCTCAAATCAAACCTAAGTATTCTATTTCATACGATAAAGTTATCACTTGAAAACGTCACTATTAAATTTACTGCTCACTCACAAAGCGGACTCCCCAGAGAAGAACGCGCAAGAAACTCGAGGGTTGCTCTTTTTAAACGGATTATGGGTTACAATTTGTAATTTCACAGAGGAAAATATATTACTTTCTAACAAAATTAACCCGACAAACTTTGGCAATTGCACGTAACATGACAATAAAATAATATACTCATTAAAAAAATTCTTCATTCATCATGCGAACAGCCAAACTCAAAACTCAAACTCAAACTCAAAGCATTTTATTTCAACGTAAGATACTTGATATCATTTGTTGAATGTCAATTTAAATCTATTGGAAATAAAAATAGGGCTAAGCATTTTCTTTTCTTTTTTTTATATATAAAAGTATACAACTAATACAATTTTATAATTTTTGGGAGCTGGGCGAAGTATACCAAGCGTTTTTGTCATTCAGGTAGTCACTAATTTTGTAATAACCTTTTTTTGTTAATGTTGTTTTGACATGGTTTTTAAATTGTTTTTCATTTAGATTAATGCATGGAAACTATTCCAAGGCATGGAACTCCCTTCCGGCGTCAGTCTTTCCTGAATCCTACAACCTTGGGATCTTCAAGAGCAGAGTGAATAGGCATCTACTGAGATCGCATGCTTCATCTTCGGCCACATCGTCACTTCCCATCAGGTGAGATTGTCAAACGCGAATCCAGTCAATCATAAAAAAAAGAAAAAAAACCTAGCCTTAAAAATTTTGTTTCCGAGTAAAAAAATTAAATGTAAGTGCAAATGAAAACGCACATTGACAGACGTACTTCATTTCGATTGTACCTGGTTTTATCAATGAAAAAAAAAACAGGCGACGTTCCATTGATATGGAAGACGCCAAAGGCACCCCGCCACCCCCTTTAGCCCTTTGTTAACTCTTAAAACGATGAAGGAAAACATCGTGAGGAAACCTGCATGCCTGAGAAATAAAAATTCTAAGGCATGTGAAGTCCCCAACCCGTATTGGGCCAGCGTGGTGGACTATAGCCCATACTCCCTCATTATACGAGGGAAGGCCTAAACCTATCCATGCAGTGGGATGTTTACCAGCTGAGATGATGATATAAAGTATATAGGTATAATATAATTATTGTCCACATAATGTCATGTACCTACCCAGGACAATAGCCAGCGTCTGCGTAGCTTTCTTCTCTTTCTTGGCGAAGGACTTGGCTCGTAGCTTGCCCACCCTGTTCGCCCTGAATATGGTGAACCTGGCTGCATTGGCTGCACTCCTGAACCGCTTTCGAGGTGTTGAGATGACAGAGCTGCTGCTAATGCGGCTCAGCTTCTTCCTGAAGTGGTTGAGAATAAGGTAATGTAGCATGTAAAGTCAGTTTAATTAACAGCTAATTAATTTCAAGCAATCCACAAAGGTTAATTTTAAGGTAAAAAATTCAAAATGGAGTCCACTAGTAACAAAATGGCGTCTTAATCTAATTATTACATTCCTTATTGCATTACATGCATTGTATTCTTCTAAGTACTAGTCCAGTGAATGTCTTGACGGATTTCGAAGTAGTCTGCTAAATTGCAGAGCCTTGAACACCGTCGCAAAGTCGCCGGTCTCTCAGTTTTTTACAGGATATATTTCGGGGAGTGTGCGTTGGAATTACATCTTATTCCACCGGCACCCTTCCATCTTCGGACCATTAGGCGTGGGGAGGGATTCCACCCGTATATAGTTAATATACCGAACATTCGCACTAAGAAGTTCGATTCTTCATTCATCATCCGAACAGCCAAGGCATGGAACTCCCTTCCGGCGTCAGACTTTCCTGAATCCTACAACCTTGGGATCTTCAAGAGCAGAGTGAATAGGCATTTACTGAAATCGCGTGCTTCATCTCCGACCACATCGTCACTTTCCATCAGGTGAGATTGTGGTCAAACGCGAATCCAGTCAATCATAAAAAAAAAAGTCTCTTTCTGTAACTGTATTTACTGCATAAGAAACTGCACTACCCAGAGGGGAGACCCACTGCATGGAGCTCCTCGATAGTATACCAAGGAACTTGGAACGGTACCACCTGTCATTGATGCCATGCCCTTATCTTCGCTCGCCTCATTTCAATTCCTTTTTTTTTCGTCATCATTTCAAATGGAATTTGATTCAAATGCTTTCTATTTTCAGTTCTGCCACGTTCGTTGTTCAGTTCACAGTCAGTGCAGTGTTTTATTATTGTACCAAGTTTCTGTTTAATTGGATTTCTACTATACTAAACCCTTATCTAATTTTATAAGTTAACCGCCTCCGTGGCTCAATGTAAACAACATTGGGTTTACGTTTCGGAGGTCGCGGGTTCGATCCCCAGCATAGTACATGTTTAAGTACTCGGTTTGGTTGGTGGTAGGGCATTTTAAATGTCCGCCTGGCTAGCTACTAGCATTTTATCTAAATGTGCCGCCAAGCAGCAATGTTAATAGCATTATTGTGTTGCGGTTGTCGGAGATAAGATAGCCGCAGTCCCCCAAATGTGTTGTCTCTGGGTCAGCACGCTTCCACCTTCCACTTCATCTTCATTTAACATCAGGTGTGATTGAGGCCAAGTACCAACCAGTTGTGCATAAAAAATAAATAATAATACCATTAATACCATTATCCGCCTCTCCTTCCAACCACCATCTTTACAATACCGAATATTATGTAAAAAGTGTGTTATCTTTGTTTTAGGATTTTTTAAATTCGATTTTAAATTTGCTAATCATAACCAACCAACCAAAATATGGGGTGAAACCTATGAAATTGGAGTTTTTTTCTTCGTTAATCATATGTACCAATTCCTGCGATTTCCAAAGCTATATCCAAATTTGTTTTTTATTTGGAAAATGGAATATTATTTCAAGGTTTCACATGAAATATTTTTTAATTTCTGTGCTAAATAACATAATAAAAAAAAATTGAACAGAGCTCCTTTCATGTGCTTCCCATAATCATTTCTTAGATTCGCTGAAACTTTTATAAAGCGGTTACTTATAAAAATTAACGCTGCCTATATTTAACTTAATGTTATCCGATAATACACACAAAGTTTAGCTAAATTTGGATTTGCCGTTCCCAAAAAAAAAATCAAAAATGTATGTATGGAGAAAACAGTCTTAATGAAATTCTTCATACAAAACGCCAATTTCATAGGTAAGGATCTAATATTAAGTAGTTTCGGCGTACTTACTCGACTAAGAACCCATAACTTCTTCAAATATAGTATAATATCGTTATCGTGACGGTCCTGCCGGAGTGAGGAAGGTCTGTAGCGCACCAAACACTTAACAATCCCGCTCTGAGCAGGGCACTTTTTTGGTAAAAGCGGAAGTCTCCGCTATGCATTACGATTTACCTAGGTATACAAATAGCTAATTCCCCGATCTGTCTGCGACATGAGCACGTCGCCCGCATGTCCGTGCGGTTAAGCTTGATATACGTGCAACCGCTATGACAGCAAGAGAAATTCGTGATGACATCATCGTGTCACTATACTCATACAAACGCTTAGGGCTACAAAAACCACTTCCCTCCGGAGCGAACGCGGCGGACCTTCGCTAACTAAACTTAAATAAAGCTTAGTTTTTTTATACTAAATGTTCTTGCATATTTAATTAAAGCATACTAACCCGCAGCCTAACCCGTATTAATAAACCGTTCTCAAGATTGAGAACAGTCTTGTGATCGGTCTCAAGTAAACGTGTTGATTAATAAACCTAACTTGAGAATTGAAAAGCACGTGAATACTCAAACAGTACTCATTTGAGAGGTGCGCGTATTAATAAACGAAACTCAAGACTATTCATTCGCCGCTGAGGCGAATACTTGAGAAGTGATCTCAGCTGAGTAGACCTCAAGATTGGTTTATAAATTAGCACGGAGCTTGATATAGCGTCAACGTCCTAAGAGGCATCTCGGGTGATACATTCTCAAGACTTGTATTGAGATTGGTTTATTAATACGTGACTTAGATGAATGAATTACACTTCAAGTGGAACTAATAAAATCTTATTAAAAACGTTCTCTCGTATAATGACCGTGTCGCAGACGCAGCGCTGCTTTATCGAACATTAAGTGGGCGTATCCATTGCTCAAGGTCGTTGGCTCTATTCAGCGCCTTAATGTCGCTTGGAACAGAATCGGAATATAATTTCACACCTAATTTGCATTTATATTCGGTTTTGAATTATGATTAGCATTACAGAGGCCCTGCTGACTTGCGCGCCTTATCTCACCTATGTTTAATTAACTAAACTGAAACGAGATACCTACCTTGGTTTAATGAACTTGGGAAGTTCTACTTAGACAGTGTGACGTGATACTGCGAAAGACTTGCTTCACTTAATTCCAACTTCCAACTAACATTATAAATAGGAAGAAATTGCTTTTTGTTTATCGCTCAATCGTGGCGAAACGGATGAACTGTTTTGTATAAAATATGGTGGGTAAAATGAGCCCTGGAACAGGACATACTTTTTAGAGAGTAGAGTAGAGAGTATGTCAAAAAAATATAGCATAGTTTAGGAAAAATAGTGATAAACATGATGTCAATACAAGAAATAAAGATAAACTTGCAGGTCACATAAGTCGCCTCCGCAAAGTCAGTAATTCATTCAAAGGGTTATGTATACGATTTTTCAATAAGATTCCAGTTGATATACAAAATTTTCCTGTCAATAAATTTAAAGATACTATAAAACAGAAACTTATTAACAAAGCATATTATAAAATATCATGCTATTTAGATGATAATCATCTGGACATAATCAGATCGTTCGCATGCCAGGCTATTTCACAATTAATAATGGAATATAAAAACCTTTTTGTAATATAAAAACCTTTATGTAAAATCAAAGTCTGAGTTTAAAAGAGCAACCCTTCGAGTTTCTTGCTTGTTCTTCTCAGGGGAAAATTGCATTTTGAACAAGCAGTAGCTTAAAAAAATGTAAAATTGACTATTTTAAGTGTACCGTGTGTACCTACAAAATAAAGCATTTTTATTGATATTGATATATTAATTTATATTGATATATTGATTTTGATATTTTATAATAATGCTTTCTTAATAAGTTTCTGTTTTATAGTATCTTTAAAAGATCTTTAAAGATTTTGTATAGAATATCAACATTATTCATCTCCGGGTTTATCATCATCATTAATTAGATCTTAGCTTTATATGGGATCACTCGGGCTGTAAACACTTTCAAGAACTTGACGAAAATATGGGTGATTGCTTTTTTGGAGTCTGTTTAAAATGCGAACGTAAATCGGTAATTTTCGCATCGCCATTCAAAAGCGAATGGCTCAAAAATCGCACCCCAGGACTAATTAATAACGCGATTCCGCTGTACCATCGAAAATCGGGCGGCCATCAAAGTTGGAAATTGTTCAGAGAAATTGAGCACTTTGCATAACCGCGGCCACTGAGTCGAGAATTTCCTATTAAGTTTATTCAAAGAGGCATTTTTCTTTAGGTTCCTGTATATTGAACATTCGAATCAGAAGAAAAGTGTCGTACCTATATAGGTTTGTTCTGGCAAAATGGGCAGCTTATTTGCAGTCACGGATTGAGGATTCTACTAAATTAAAGTGAAATAACTTCTCATAATCGTAAAGCCCGTGATTTTTTGCACACCGGTAGCTTGCTTAGATATAGTGATTGCTTTCCATCAGGTGACCCGCATGCTCGTTTGCCGCCCTCTCATATAAAAAAAAAAAAAAAAAAAAAAGTATAGATATTTAGTAATAAAACAGACTATTAAATTAAAATTACGACCCTGAATTTCAATACGTCGGAGACTATACATAAAACTATTTAAAAAAATCGATCAATAACTTCTTTACATTTATTAAAAATTTCACCGAGGGTAAATTAAACTAATTTTAGAAAATATAAAGAAGCCATTATTTTTTTAGAAAATTGTTTTAAGAGATCTTGGCATCTTTTTTTTTTTTTTTTTTTATTAAACACTGCTTTCGCGTTTGACTACAATCTCACCTGATGGAAAGTGACGATGTAGCCGAAGATGTATCACGCGCACCCAGTAAATGCCTATTCACTCTAGACTTGAAGATCCCAAGGTTGTAAGTGTCGGGAAAAACCGACGCGGGCAGTGAGTTCCATACCTTAGCAGTCCGCATTACAAATGATGAAGCAAAGCGCTTAGTGCGGATGTTCGGTATGTTCTACAATGCAATGGAGTAAACAGTCAGTGGTAACTTTAATTTAATATTATAGGTTTTATACCTAAATACCTAAACTATACCTAAAACAAACTACAGAATAGCAAGCTACTGATCGCAGTATGAAGCGTGACAGCGCCCCCCGTAGAGGGCGCACTAGTCGCCCTCCGGGAACGGGCCTCCTCTTGTGAGGGAGGGCAGGGCGGGGGTAGGGGAACCTGGAGCCGCTTATGCATTCCCAGGTCATCCCTACTGCCGAGGAAGGTCGCTGTGGGGTTTTAGTGGGTATCCCGACAGGCAGGGGAGTCCCACATAACCGTCTCACCGTCCCCCAGGCGAGCATCATGCGAAACGCATTTTTCCGCGAAAAAAAAGCCCATAATGAAAGACCACGTTTCAGTGCCATAAGTTAAAGAGCGTCTTTAATTTATTTCTTACCTTAGTTCCGGTTTTTTCGGCAACTCCTTCTTGTCTTCCTCCGTCTTCTTTTCGTCTTTTAGCGTGGGGGAGGCGGGTGGGGTATGCTCCTTCGTCTCTCCATCGATATTGGAGGGGGCATAGCCGGAATCATTATTGGTGTTGGGATCCATCATGGGTATCGGAGACGCCAGGTTTGCCATTATACTGAAAATTGTAGATTTTTTATAAACAATGGTTAAGCGATATGAAGGGCAGGTTATCAGATCAGTCTCACTCTTGCAAGCATGAGTTGCAATTAGCCATCCATAGGTATCTTTATGAAGTACTGGACACGAGTTTGACCACAATGCCACCTTATGCCACGCGATAGCAGTAAATGCCTAATCACCTGAGATTGTAGAACTTGGAGTACATCGACGCCGGCAGCGTTCCATACCTTAGCAGCCCGCATTATGAAGGAAGAAACTTAGAGCCAAAGTTCTGTATATCGACACTTAGCTGTTGTTTTATCACTGGGAAATATCCTAGGTGGAATAGGGTAGGCTATATAAATTTAATGTGTTCCCAATGCTATTGTTCAGAATGTAATAGCAATACTTACAGGCCAGTCTCCTCCACAACGGCAGCAAGCATGAAGCGAGCAGACTTCATGTTAAGCTCTTCAGCGAACACACCCATTTCTGTTCTGCCGAAACTGCAACAGAAGTACATTCAGTGTACTAAGTATCGGGAATTTGTCAATAAAACAAAAAATACAAATTATTCATCTAAATTTATTTTATCGCCTTCAAAGTAGGCCCCATCGCTTGCAATACAACATCTCCACCGCTTCACCCAGTCTTCCATACATTTTTCATAGGCTATTTGCGGTATGGCCTTTAGCTCATTCAGCGAATTTTCTTTTATGGCTTCTATCGACTCAAAACGTTTTCCTCGAAGTGGTAATTTTAACTTGGGACATAAAAAAAAGTCAGACGGAGCCATATCAGGTGAATACGGTGCTTGGTCGAGAACTTTTGTTGAATTTTTCGCTAAAAACTCTTTCACTATAATGGCTGTGTGTGATGGTGCATTATCATGGTGCAGCATCCATGAGTTGTGTTGCCACAAATCTGGACGTTTTCGGCGGATACTCTCACGCAAACGCTTCATGACGCCTAAATAATATTCTTTATTCACTGTTTCTCCCTCTGGAAGCAATTCGGAGTGAACCACACCACGGTAGTCAAAAAAAACTGTCAGCATCACCTTGATTTTGGAGCGACTTTGCCGCGGTTTTTTGGGTTTCGGCTCGTTTTCGAGACGCCATTCTGAAGACTGTTGGCTTGTTTGCATGTCGTACTTATAAACCCATGTCTCGTCGCCAGTTATTATACGTTTCATAAAGGTCGGATCCGTAGAAGCTCGGGAAACCATGTCTTCAGCGACATGCTTTCGCTGCGCTTTTTGAACAAAATTGAGCTCTTTTGGAACTAGTCGAGCGGCGACGCGTTTCATGCCTAAAATGTCAATGAGAATGTTGTGGACGGACTTAAAAGATATGTTCACCTCACTAGCCAACTCTCTCAGACTCATACGTCGATTTTCGAGCACTAGCTTCTTGATTCTGTCGATGTTTTCTTTGGTCGTAGCGGTTGAAGGTCTACCAGAACGAGGCAAGTCTACTACTACTTCTCGGCCTTCTTTAAAAGCCTTATACCATTCATAAGCTCTTGTTTTCGATATACACGATTCGCCGTAGGTATTTCGCAACATTTTTAGTGATTCACCACATGAAATATCATTTGAAACACAAAATTTAAGGCACACTCTTTGTTCAACAATATTTTCCATTGTAAAAATCGCCGAGGACTCAAAACTATGACCAACAAAAAGTGTAGTTTAAAACAAATTAAATGACAGATCCCGCTCAAATTTTGCGCGCTAAATCAGTACAGTGCACAGGTACAGTGCTACCAACATGCAGTAAAAAAATTAGAACGACCTCTTTTACGCGGGTCTTTTTATTGACATATTCCCGATACTTTTTACACAGAGTAGTATATAATTCACACGCTTTCTACAGAAGACATCTTTTTTGCAGAATGCTGGGAAATGTTGCCAGTAAACCATTCGGCATCACCATCATTGGCACTCGCCAAGAATCTATGGAAGATCTTGACACAATGCTCAATCCCAAACAAATTTTTTTTTATGCACAACGGGTTTGTACTTGACCTCAATCACACCTGATGTTAAGTGAAGATCAGGTCGAAGGTGGAAGCGTACTGACCCGGAAACCCCAACATATTTGGGGGAACTGGCTATCTTATCTCTGACAACCGGAACACAATAATTGCTGCTTGGCGGCAGATTTAGATAAATTGGTGGTAGCTATCCGGGCGGACATTTAAAATGCCCTATCACCAATCAAACCGACTACTTAAACATGTACCCCGCTGGGAATCGAACCCGCGACCTCCGAATCGTAAACCCAATGTTGTTTACATTGAGCCACGGAGGCGGTTAAAACTGTTAAAAATTGATGAACATGGACAAAACGAAAATTATAATGAATGTCGGTGTCATGTCAAAACCAATTTCAGTTTGGAGCTCCATGCTCCAAATTGTAGATGTGTATCTCTACCTAGGACAAGAGATTTGATTAGATAGGTCCGACTTCGAGATACCGGCCAATCAACGAATTTAACTCAGGCACTGACTGTGAAAGGTCTTCTTGTCCCAAATAACTCAATGCTTAAAGACGAATCAATGTATGTTACCAGTGATATGGCACTGAAACGTGGTATCTATCTTGGTCTCAAAAGAAAGCTCATGGTCACGCTACGAGTTTTGGAGCGGACGATCTTCGGCGTTTCACACAATCGGAAATCCGCAGAAGAAAGTAAGTCACCGACAAATCCCCGCGGATTAGTAAGTTGAAGTGGCTATGCATTCACAGAGCTCGAAGAACTGATGGCCAGTGTTTCTAGATTGGTCGCGGGTTCGAATCCCTCTAGGGGCATATGTTTGTATGATGAATACAGACATGTGTTCCCGAGTTATGGATGTTTTTCATTTATACATGTATTTATTTACAAAAAAATATGTATTTGTGTAGTTTATCAACCATCTGGTATCCATAACACAAGCCTAGATGCTTACTGTGGACCTAGATGTCGCTGTGTGTATATGCAAAGATATTTATTTATTTACATAGAGTCGAAAAACGAATTACCCTCTTCTGGCGCAGTCGGATAAAAAGTCAAAACTCTTACTTGTCATCGTCTTCATCCTCGTTGCTCCCGGAGGCTGTGTTCGTTGGCTTGTCATCCTGCACGCTGTCGAACCGTTGCGTCTGCGCAACGTTCTCGATCACCACCGCTGCGGTGCCGCTGGTCACCGCCGAGCTAATGGCTGACGTCTTCTTGGCTAGGCGCTGCTTTTTCGCCCTGCGGCGGATTGCCTAAAAATAATTATATAATGAATTTTCGAACGACAGTCACCGAGCGGATTATTGAAAATATAATATTATATATATATATAAATATAATAAATATAATATAATAAAATTCATTAGTAGGAGCACGAGGATGTGCTTATCCTTATACTCCCAGTATGGGATTGCTCAAAAGGAAAAACACTGACTTTCAGCTATACCCAAGGAGAACATGGGTGAATGTGCAAGAACAAGTGAAACATTATTGGACAATAAGTATCTTACCTAGATACTGTATGCTGTATGAGGAGCTGTAATTTACATTTTTTAAGCTACTGCTTGTTCAAAAGCCAATTTTCCCCTGAGAACAACAAACAAGAAACTCGGGTGGTTGCTCTTTTTTTAAAAAAGGTTTTTATGTTACAAAATTATTATTTTATATTATAATAATATTATAGTGATAAGGTCGCCAAATTGTACATTCTATTCTTACCACTTTTCTGAAACTGTATTTTCTTATCTGTTGCGCAATAAAGTGTATTTGTATTGTATTGTATTTCATTATTAATTGTGAAAGAGCCTGGTTACGCGAACAGGCTGTTCATGTCCATGAATGTTTATCATCTAAATAATCTGATATTTTATAATATGTTTTCTTAATAAGTTTCTGTTTTATAGTATCTTTAAATTTATTGAAAGGAAGATTTTGTATATCAACAGGAACCTTATTAAAAAAGCGTATACATAACACACTCGTCGGTTGACCGCATCTAATCTGTTGTGAGTACGTCAGTCACGTGATTGACGTACGTCCTTCTTGGTGGATCTTTACGGAACTCTCGTTTTATTCCTTTCGTTAATCTCCTTTCACTCATTCGTTCTACATTCTGGTTGCAAATCGTGATAGCTTCCGTGCTTTTAAGTCTTT
Organism: Oegoconia quadripuncta; assembly: GCA_949316235.1. NCBI lineage: Eukaryota > Metazoa > Arthropoda > Insecta > Lepidoptera > Autostichidae > Oegoconia > Oegoconia quadripuncta. The sequence goes on along the minus strand of OX438743.1, from coordinate 42,312,275 downwards.
CTGCCATTCGTATTACTGGCATTACTACACTAAGTAGATTAGCTACTCTGAGCCTCACTCAGTCCCCTTTTACCCATTTAATTTTAACCTCATACGAGGGTTTTCTCCTTTTCTCTGGCTACACTCCCATTTGTAAAGGGGAAGGAGGAAATAATTTTATTTTTCCTTCTTTAAACCCCTTTTTCTTCTTCTGAAATAAATTTGGGGCCCAAGGTAGCGTAAAGTCTTTTCTCGGGACACGCTTACTTTCAGTAGGCGACGTTCAGTTGTACCGCTGTTGATCCTGGTTACAGGAGTTGCAGTGGGAGGGTGTGGAGGCGGGTCATTCGTTCTACATGCCCAACCACGCTACGTCATCTTGCACGCCAAACTATGCTCTAATCACACAATTCTATTTCAAATTATATTCAATCTAATGAGTATTTTGATATTGTTAAGGTATGAGTGAGAGGCATGAACAATCTAGTGATAGTTGCAGTGGTCGACGCACAGAGAGGGAACGAGTACGCAACCTTGAAAAACGAATCGTTTCGTACTTATTTTTTGCAAAAATGAATATGTTTAGCCTTCGCCGTTGATTAAATATATTTTTAGAAAGGGTGGAGGGTCAGATGTCAAGTGAGTGCCGCAAGGGTTAACGAGCGGAAGGGTCCCCTAATCTTTAAAATATATCGAGCGATTGAATAATATTTGGAATTTCAAGTTCACGATATTTTTAGCATCTAAGCAGATTTCGAATGGTTCTTCGAATCGTAAATGGCGGTGCTGAGAAAAAACAACGTTGAAAAAAAAAATAATTTGGTTTGGTTGGTGGTAGGGGTTTTTAAAATGTCCGCCTGGCTATAACCACCATCTTATCTAAATCTGCCGCCAACCAGCAATGTAAATAGCATTATTGTGTTCCGGTTGTTAGAGATACTCGTAAGATAGCCAGTCCCCCAAATGTGTTGGGGTTTCCGGGTCACGCTTCCACCTTCGACTTCATCTTCACTTAACATCAGGTGTGATTAAGGAAAAAAAAACAATGTTCAGGGACTCAACTGCCTACTCAAAGATATAGCGATAGCTATACCAATCCACTGTCCGTCCTTGTCATTGTGTTACGATATGACAAGGACAGACAGTACATTGATATCATAATCAATGTCAAAATGCTTTATTTTGTTACACAGGGTACACTTAAAATAGTCAGATTTTATATTTCTTAAGCTACTCCTTGTTCAAAAGGCAATTTTCCCCCGAGTCGAACAATCAAGAAACTACAATTGATTGTTGAAGTGTCTTGGCTCCAAAATATGTGAAATGGGGTTTGACGCACTTCGTCACTAGTTCAAAAACGGTCATATTCGCATTTTGTCCCATTCGCAGATAATGGTCACAATCAGGATAAAATTTGTTTTTAAAATTTTCAACCTACAAGTTGAACTATGGTTTAACCGTTTTCATATTCAGTTTTATGTTACCACCACTCCCATAACAAACGTACATTCCCGCTAGGTGAATTTATTATTTACGAGGTGACATATAAGTTTGCTCGCAGAAAACTCTCCGAAGTGACCATAAAGAGAAAAATCGTTTGCCAAATTATTGATATGATTTGACGTGAATTCTGGTTGTAAGTTTGTTTACCAACGCCAGTCAAGTGTGACACTTGACATAATCAAGTTACAGAGTGTTACACTTAGAACTTTTTTTTTTTTTTTTCTATTTATTCATTAAATATGAAACAATTTAACACAATACAAAAGTGCACCACAGAAACCTATTCAAGGTTTATACGCAACACACTGAGCCTCATCGCTTACCACTTACTGTCTATTACAAGTTACAGCATCACCAGCACCACCCATGTAGTACTTTTTAAGTGATTGTTTACATTTTTTTATATTTATAAATATATCTGTATGTATTTCCTTGGGAATATCATTTAAAATGTTTGGTAACATGTACTCCTAAGTAACTAAGTAATGTAATGTACTAATGTAACTAAGTCACTATTTCAATCAATCAATCAAGTATACATACATAATGTCACGCTTGTGTCCCGTAGGGGTAGGCAGAGACCATAGACTTCCCTTGCTACGATCCTGACACACCTCTTCTGCTTCCTTCACTCTCATAAGGTTGTTTATACATACTCGTCGGTTTAGAGTACTCTTGACTTGGCCTTTCTTTAAGACGTCCCCGATTTGATCATGGTACGTTCGCCGTGGTCTTCCCCTACCAACACTAATAGGAACCCTAAGGCCCGATTAATAAACCGTTCTCAAGATTGAGAATAGTTTTGTGTCCGGTCTCAAGTAAACGTGTTGATTATAAACGACGACCGATTGGTGTAGTGGATAGTGACCCTGTCAGCGAAACCAACGGTTGCGGGTTCGAATCCCGCGAGGGGTAAATGTTTGTATGATGAATACGAACATTTATTCCCAGTCATGGGTGTTTTTATAAATATTTATGTATGTTTATCCGTTATCTAGTATCAAAAAGTACAAGCTTTGCTTAGTTTGGGACTAGATGATTGGTGTAAATGTCCGAAATATTTATTTATTTATTCCAAGGAGGTTTATTTCTGTACTACTGTCACAAATCAAGGGGTACTATAAGTTTAAAGCTTATACCTATATGATTATGACATTGTAGTGTTAAAAAAAAAAAATCTTGAGACCTGAAACGCACGTACATACTCAAGTAGTACTCACTTGAAACGTGCACCGAGTTTCACGTATTAATAAACGAAACTCAGGACTACATTCATTCGCCGCTGAGGCGAATACTTGAGAAGTGATTTCAGCTGAGTAGACGTCAAGATTAGTTTATAAATTAGCACGGAGCTTGAGATAGCGTCAACTTCTTAAGACGCATCTCGGGTGATACAGCCTCAAGACTTGTATTGAAATAGGTTTATTAATACGGGCCTAAGAATCACGTCAGTCGCATACCAGTCGCATACGCGAAACCAGTTTTTAATAAAAAAAAAAAAAAAAAAAAAAATATTAATCTCCTGCCGGCGCGTACGTTTTTGAAAAAATAAATAAACTACCTATGCTTATAGCTTCTATTTCACTTACCAAATATATCCAATTTTTTTTTTACAGTAAAAAAAACTCATCCGGTATACGTGCAACAGAGGGCGGAGTGTGAGTTTTGTTTCGACTTAACTTTACTACCGCGTTCACGTTTACGTGACGATTTGTATGGAGAAATGTGCAGCGCCTCTAGCGGATAGTTTGCAAAACGATTTTTTCCATAGATACTTTTTGCGTAAACGCGAACGCGATGGTAAAGTTAAAAACGAGGCAAAACTCGCACTTCGCACACAGTACTCTTAATAACAACCACGACTGTGAACATCAATAATTATAGTGTTTCTCTTAATATTCCACATAAAATCAAAATCAAAAATATTTTATTCAATGTAGGATACAAAAATATCACTTATTGAAAGTCAACATGTTATCTTTTCAATTATTTTCCATCTTTACAATAATATTACATTTTATATTACATATTACAAAACAATAGCAATTAACATAACGACCAGCTAACAACAGACCTCTTTATCGCCTAAATAATCATCTATCCTGTAATAACCCTTCTTATACAGAGTTTCTTTAATGTGGCGTTTAAATTTCTGCTCTGTTAAACTCAATACATGTTCTGGTATTTTATTGTAAAAGCGTATGCTGTGTCCCACAAAGGATGTGCTAACCTTGCTACGCGTAAGTCTAAATTGTGGAATTTCAATTTTATTTTTGTTTCTAGTATTCAAATTATGATTATCAGAATGTTTGCGAAATAGGCATATATTTTTGCGTACATACATTATACTGTCATATATATATATTGGGATGCAACAGTGAAAATACTTATTTCTTTAAACAGATCTCTTAGAGAATCACGGCAGCGTAAATTATATATTGCTCTGATTGCATAAAAGTGCTCACTCACTTTCCAATAGGTGAGATATTAGTCACAAGCGAAGCGTACCCAGTTTATCACAAAAAATACATAAAACATAGGTATTTACTACTACAAATAAATATTTTACGGAAAGCTTTACTCAAAGTTCTTATGCTATTTGTTACTGTCCCGAACAGGGTGCCGGTATTTCCTTTTGACTCTATTCAAATCGACAGAAAATAATTTATAGGGCCTTTCAAAGAAAGTTAATCTAAATATCTCTTTGATAACCGTTTTTTAGGGGAAGTAGCTATTGTTGGCAACACTGAAATCATTCTTTTAACCGCCGACGAATTTGTGTATGTGTGAGTGATTCTGAGTGAGTGTGTGTGTACATGTGAGTGAGTTGTTGGCTTTTTAGAGTGCTAATTTAATTTGATTGCTTGAACAATGATGTGGACTGTATGGAGAGTTGAATGTGGTGATGATGGAAGGCACGTCAAACCAGCACTAAACCCAGAAGTAGATCATGCTTCACTCACCTTGAGTCTACAGCCAGCGAGGATAGAAAGACTATAGTCGGTACACGAGTCACGTCACATACAAGGGTTACGATGTAAATTCCACCTTCCTTCAATTCAGTTCGTTAATAGCACAGGGTTGCTAGAACGTCTAGCCAGAAGACGAAGCCTGAGCAGGTGAAACGTTCAGCTGCAATGGGAGCTTCTCGATAGTTGACGATAGCGAAACGTTCGCAATGTCCGACGGGTGCTGGCCGACTGGTCGACTGTACCACCACCATCCATAACCGACGGTAGTCGCAAAATTAGTGAAGCTTCACGTGAAGCTACCCACTAGGCAAATAGTGAAGATTCTACATGAGCGTTCTCGTATGATGAATAGTACGACATTGGAACCTTCAAGAAACGAGCCTACACCTTCCTCAAAGGCCGGCAACGCATCTGTGACCCTTTTGGTGTTGCGGGTGTCCATGGGCGGCGGTGATTACTGTACATCAGGTGACCCGCATGCTCGTTTGCCGCTCTCTCATATAAAAAAAAAAAGGAACTCTTTTCCCCAATATGGTTGAAAAACTACCCAAATACCTGTTGTTTTTATAAATATGTCATCGTCATTTGCAAAAGCGTGACATGTCTCTATGTTGGGGCACGGCTCTTTTCATTGGGAGAGGAGGAAATACTTAATTGATTTAAGCAAGAGTCGGAATTCGCGTACCTAAGCAAAACCCCAATACACAGTATCTATTTGGATGTATCTCAGTAATGCGTAGTCCGATTTAAGTGCGGCTTTTTTATCTTAATATCTTAATATCTTTATTGTACACAAAATTATTACAGAAATAAGCATTGTATATAAAATGTACAAAGGCGAGCTTAACTCCGATAGAGTTTTCTACCAGCAAACCTTAGAGATACATAGTGTTTATTAGATTGGGCAGAAATAGTGTACACAACAATAGAAAATTATTATATAAAAAAAATATATATAAATAAATATACCACACAACTTATCCAATATACATATATATATATATATATATATATATATATATATATATATATATATATATATATATATATAGATATCCCTTTGGGCACTTTGTGGCTCCAACGTGCCGTATAGGTAGTAATTATTTGATCCATTTTCACAAGTTGATCCGGGGGTCTTTTGTTGATCCAATGCCAGCTGACCATAAATATGTAGCTCCGTTTGGAGCCACAAGTGTCACGATGAGTAATAATAATAATTAAGGGATTTTTATACAAATCTACCTTTTTGGCGTCTGAGCAGTTGTTGATCCAATTCAAATGGGCCAATCAGGGCGCAGCATTTGCCAAGGGCTTCCTCATTGGCAGGTTTGGGCTAATATTACTGGCTACAGTAACTTAATAATGTCTACCTAGTATTTCTAATTCTCCTCAAAGTAGTAGAGAACCTTTCCTTAAAAAAAGGAAAACTCACAAGAAATCATCCAGGTACAGAAAGTTGAATTCTTAAAATGTTGGGTTTGCAAAAAGTTGAATTTGCGGTATGTTGAATCTAAAAATGTTGAATTTGCATAAAGTTGAAATCTCTAAAAGTCGAAATTGCATAAAGTTGAATTTGCAGCTTGTTGAATCCAAAGATGTTGAATTTGCATAAGGTTGAATTTGCTGTATATTTTGTGTCGCTCACGACTTGAACAGGATTGGTCAGAAATAGCGGAAGCCCACGACAACCTCGACGATTTCGATGTCCACAATATGGAGGACATATTAGTCTGGAGTAACGTGACTCCAGATCAAACCGCAATACTTGTTATTTTTTTGGACGGGACTCTTTCCTTTTGTAACAACGTTACTGAGCGAGTGAAGAGATAGTATACAAAGGTGCAACAGCCACAGCGGAGTGGAGCGAGTGAACTAGAAGATGATGCTCGAGTGATTAGTGAACTAGCGAAATATGTATGACGCATTGGCTACAACTGAGTGTACAAAGTGGTATACGAGACAGCGATGGACTAGAGTGGAGTGCAGCGAATTACCCATGGAAGACGCATCGTTTACAGAAAATGCCATGAGAAAAGAACCAGAGGATGGTGACGCAATAACCACAGCAGAATGGAGCGATTGGTAAACTAAGGGACAAAATAACGACTACAGCGAAGTGCAACCAGTGAAAACTGGTACACCACTCACTCCACTCTCCTTTAGCTGTCGCGTTGTCATGTACTGCTTTTTCACTTGCTCCACTCCGTTGTAGCTGTTGCTTTGCCATTCAGTTGTTCTTCACTCACAGCACTTTGCTGTAGTCGCTACATCGTCCTCTATTGGTTTACTTGTCTTTCCTCTCCACTTGCTATTGCATTGTCATTCTCTGAACGACATGATACACTGAATAACAACGCAATAGCTACAGAAGAGTAAAGTAAGTGGTGAACCAGTGGACGACGACGCAGCGGTTACAGCTGAGTGCAGCAAATAGTGAATCGCCGGACGACGACGCAGCGGGTACAGCGGAGTGCAGCAAATAGTGAATCACCGGACGACGACGCAGCGGTTACAGCAGAGTGCAGCAAATAGTAAATCACCGAACGACGACGCAGCGGTTATAGCGGAGTGCAGCAAATATTGAATCAGCGGACGACGACGCAGCGGGTACAGCGGAGTGCAGCAAATAGTGAATCACCGGACGAGGACGCAGCGGTTACAATGAACTAAGAAGAACCAACAATTACAAAGGAGTGAAATAATGAAAAGCATACGACGACGACGCAGTACCTATAAATGAGTGGAGCGACTGAATAAGCAGTCACTCCACTCATCTGTAGAAATGAAAGTGCTTGTGTTTATTTTGTTGATTTCGAATAAAAAACTTTAATGTTGATCGAAAGAGATTTTATTTTCATTTTCGAAAAATAATAAAGTCATTATTGTAGTGTTGATGTTTACAATAGAAAAAAGACAATGGTAACTCGCAAAGAGTCATTCATAATCATCTCATAAATGTAAGTAGGTGCTAGACGAAAGGGGCTTTTAATATCTAATCAACCCTAAAATAGTAAAACTTCAGCTATTTCACTGTTATTTATCCATCATTTTCATTAAAAAATAATGAAACAGCTATTATTTTTTGCACGATCGGAGTGTTGGTGCAATGGTATTAATTTTAAGAAAATTTATTTATCTATTTCAAAAAACAAACGGTTACATCGGAAAACATTGTTACTCAAAATATACCACTTATATAAATAAACCATTGTTTCCCTTATGCTAAAACACAATATTGAATTCAATGCAGTCTTATGCATTTTTTCTTGTCTAAGTTTTGTGAACAAGAATTGTGGCTAGCATTAATAAAAAACTAAAAATAATTGTTATCTTGAGTACTTCGAGCTCTTTTCAGCTGAAACAGACTTTTCCGTGAAGCCCAATAAAATGAAATTGTACACGCGCCAGCTAGTTTTGAGATTAATGTGTATAAAAATTGCAACACAACCTTACCATCATTAGTTCTGCTTGACACTGATTGCTCGGAGGTAGAAAATCTTCTTATGAGACTAGACTCGGATAGTGCCCCAGGCTGGGACAATATACCAACCAAATTCTTAAAGACAGTAAAATTACAGATAATACCTATTCTTTGTGACCTTTTTAATCTATGCCTAGAGAATGGTGTGTTCCCGAGAACTTTTAAAAAGTCCATAGTAACACCAGTTTTCAAGAATGGGGACAGAGACGATGTAAATAATTACCGCCCAATTTCGGTACTGCCAGCCATTTCAAAAATCTTTGAAAAAATCTTAAATACTAGATTAATCGGTTTCTTAAATAAAAATAACATCTTGGCGACAGACAATATGGATTCAGGCAGGGCACGTCAACTGAAGACGCTCTTCTCGCATTAAGTTCTCTTATTGTTGAGAAAATGGATACTGGAAAGAAATGTTTAACAGTATTCTTAGACCTAAAAAAGCGTTTGACACCGGGATAGCCCGATTTTACTAAATAAACTGGAAAAAATCGGTGTCAGAGGCACTGCACTTGCAATTTTTCAGAGTTACCTTAATCAGCGCACACAATGTGTCAAGGTTGGTAATGTCATTAGTGAGGAGAGGGATATAACTATTGGCGTACCCCAGGGAAGTGTTCTTGGACCAACTCTCTTCCTAATATACATAAACGACCTTTGCAGTAAAATAATTAATCATGGAAAAATATTTTCTTATGCAGATGACACAGCCATTGTCTTTTACGGGGACACATGGGAAGAAGTATTTCAGTATGCTGAGGAGGGTTTGATTGAAATTGGCAATTGGCTGAAAATTAACCTGCTGACATTAAATACTGGAAAAACAAATTACATTTGTTTTTCCATATATAATTCGTCACAACCCTCATCCAATCTCAGTATTAGGACTCATTCTGAGCGTCACGGTGTTAACGCAACGTGTAGTTGCCCTGTGTTAGAGAGAGTTGATCACACCAAATACTTGGGAGTGAAGATTGACCAGAAACTAAATTGGCACCAACATTTGGATTTAATCTCCAGTCGACTCAGAAAGCTCATTTGGATATTCAAAATACTAAGACACGTCTGCACAAAAGAGCTTCTAATAAAAATTTATCTAGCACTCGGTCAATCTTTATTGGTGTATTGCATCCCAGCATGGGGCGGCTCCAACAAAACAAAATTTCTGGAACTGGAGAGGGCTCAAAGAGCTCTTCTCAAAGTTATGTTTTTTAAACCTTGTAGATTTCCAACTTCAGAACTTTACTCATTCTGCAATGTGATGACTGTCAGACAATTGGCAATTATGTACAATATTATTAAACGACATAAAAGTCTTACCTACAGACCTATCACATCAACTGGGAGAAGGATTCCTAACGTCATCAGTGCTATTCCTACTAAAACTAAATATGCACGTAAACAGTTCAATTTTTGGTCTGCTCACTTATATAATAAAATAAACCGAAATATTAATATCTACTCCAAAACTTCATTTGAAGTCAAAAAGGCACTAACGGAATGGCTAAAGACATTAAATTATCAAGAGACTGAAGCCATTGGATCGATATAAATTCCTTTACATTAATAACACAAGTTGTAATGGTGCTCAACTAAAACCATAAGTATTCCTTTTTAAATATTTTTAAATATTTATAAATGTAGGTGTCAGCATATTCTGCAGATGTGGAGGGAAGTGGAGAAATTTTCACTGCTTCCTTCTGAACCCAAGGATGACATCCGTATGGCATGTGCAGACACCATCTAGTACCTACCCTTTACAGAAAAACTAATTTATCTCTGCAGATAGCCAAATTCTGAAATTTTATCCTTTACGTTTTGTATCTTATGCAATTCCTTACTCACTTATAACTTTAAAATAAAATACTATACATAAATACACACACATACATAAATACACACACATACATAAACACACACACACATACATAAATACATACATGCACGCACACCGACACATATCTGACCAAGTAACCTCTCATATTATATTTACAACTCACATAAGCAACTAATCCAGGTTTTCAATTTCAATTAAGCATTAAGTAAAAATCTTATGTAAAATGTACAAGAATGAAGAGCAGAGTATCCTAACACAAGTTTTAAGAAGCTTAACAGGATACTCTCACAATTGTGTACAAGATTGTTATGCTTGAATGAAAATAAATATTTTGAATTTTTTGAATTTTTGAACTTGTCTTTAATTCAAAGGAAATTTTGCGCAAAGGCCTAAAGGGCGCGGAGTGCGGTGTACGGTGCTCCCCCCGTGCCTCCACCGTTACAACCTAGGCGGATCTTACAATATATGGAGAATTGCGAATATAAAATATCCAGACTAGGTATAATAATTGATCGACCGTTACGGTATCGGTACCTATTCGGATCAAAATAAGTATTACTGGAAGTACGAGTATATAAATGGATCAACACAAGTAATTGATTTTTGAAATACAAATCAGAGCCAAAAAGTCTTCGTGCGTTTAAAAAATTTAGCCGTTACGGATCCACTATTGCATGAAATTTACGGTACGTAAAAGTTACGGTATCGGTACCTACCAATTCGGATCAAAATAAGTATTACTGGAAGTGTGAGTATATAAATGGATCAACACAAGTAATTGATTTTTGAAATACAAATCAGAGCCAAAAAGTCTTCGTGCGTTTAAAAAATTTAGCCGTTACGGATCCACTATTGCATGAAATTGTGGAAAAAAAATATTTCGAGTATCGAGACTATCGACGAATACATGTGGCAACATCGCCTAATAGAATGCGACGTTGCCATTCCGCCCGAGAAACACGCAACTGGATTTAAGTTATTCGGTGCTAAAGGCGGAGTCAGCAAGGTACGGGATCGTGGCTGGATCAACTAAGTGTGCAAAGAGGTGTTTATATATATATATATATATATATATAGTACGAAGTATAAACAAGTATATACATTATCAATACTCGTATTATGGTAAATAATTAAATAATTAGTATAATACTGAGGGGAAATCACAAAGACAAATAATGCTCTTTTACTCTTTTCTTGAAAATTTCTAACTGGATGGACTTGCGCGGATTGCATGCGGTAGTGCGTTCCACAATCTCACTGACCGAATCGTGAACGAATCACTATAACGTGTCGTCAAGTGTGATGGGCATTTAAACATGAGGGATGTGGCTGTTCTACAAGGTTTACCTCGGGGAACAAGATAGTCAAATCGCTCACGAAGGTAAGGGGGAGAGTAAGAGTTGTTGAGGATATTGTACAGGAAGGATACAACATGTAGGTCATGACGACGACGACGACGTTTTATATTAAAGACTCAACGAGGGGACAGGTTATTAGCCATCTTTGATGAAAATCAGTTAAGACGTTTCGAAGATATTTAGCTATTAATACAGTTGATGATGTATTTGGATGATATCATTACCTAGTTTTTAGGGGTTTCCAAAATTTTCAATTTATAGATATTGCTCTCTCTCATCTTGGCTATGTGGTTTGGTATGAATTAACATCTTTATCCCAAATGGAGTGGTCAGATAATATCCCAAACTCTGTGAGTGTTCCAAACATTTAAAGAACACCCACGGCTCATCTTCCGATATAATACAGAAATGCACACGTGACAGCGGGTGAGCCAGTCTGCACATATTTTTGGTGTCGGATCCCTTAAACGAGTTTTTACTTTATTTTTATTTTATTTTATTAAATAGGTTTACAAACGCATGTTACATCGCTTAGAGTAATGAAGCCTTATGTATATTAGTTATTAGCTAAATGTACAAACAATTATATATAAACATCGCATGCATCAGATAGATTACATAAAAATTATTAAATTCAAAAACAAGAAAAAAAAATACGAAAAAAGTGTACCCATTTACCCTAAATACAAGTTGATCATTAATAATAATAATAATAATAAATTAGTTGATTGCAGTTCTATCTTCGCGGACAATCAATCATTCAATCAATTTATTTGTGAAACACATACAAATACTTACAAAAATAACATGCAAAAATATGAACGAAATAAGTACATTAAAATCAGAAAAATTGTCCGGCCCTGTCTTTTTTGACCGATGACAAAGACACCTAAATAACTTAGTTGTTTTTGTAATACCTACTATTTCTGAGACTTGTATATTTCGGAGGCACTATTTAGGCACATTTTTTTGAGATACAGATCTTAATCCTTTAATACAGAATCCTGTAGCACTAAACTAAACCACAGTGGTACAAATGTTTTCTTTAAGCACTATTTGAACACAATTATAATAAATATAATAAATATCCTTAGACATACACACAGCGCCATCTAGTTCCACAGTAAGCAACTATAGGCTTGTGTTGTGGATACCAGATGGTTGATATACTACATAAATACTTTTTTTTTTTTGTAAATAAATACTTATTATAAATGAAAACATCCATAACTCGGGTACACATGTCCGTATTCATCACACTCAAAGATCATTCAAATAGAAGAGAAGCCCAGCTTACATACATAGTAGTATCACGAGAACCATCCCATATTGGAGGTCAGAAACAACATTGGTTCTATTCTATTTACTTGCGGAAACCACAAAGCAATTTGAATAAACAAAATTTAATTTAATTGTAAAGAACGTGTCACCTTTCTACTTAGAAATTCTCGATGTGGTCAAATCGGCACCCTCAGAAGCCCGCTGCAAGTGTTACACATACGTCCACAGCCTATAAAACTCTTATTACTGGGGACGGCAGTATCACGTATTTTTTTTGCGTTCCATTAATCGCCATAGAAGTAAGGATAAGTGTGCCCGCCCACGACCGACTTTATTTTTTTTTATTTTTTTTTATGGACAAAGGGTTAGCACTTGATCTCAATCACACCTGATGTTAAGTGAAAATGAGGCCGAAGGTGGAAGCGTACTGACCCGGAAACCCAAATAATTTGGGGAACTGGCTATCTTATCTCTGACAACCGCCTTAAAATGCCCTACCACCAACCAAACCGAGTAGGTACTAAACGTGTACCCCGCTGGGGATCGAACCCGCGACCTCTGATTCGTAAACCCTATGTTGTTTACATTGAGCCACGGAGTACTCGGTTTGGTTGATGGTAGGGCATTTTATATGTCCGCCTGGCTAGCTACCACCATCTTATTTAAATCTGCCGCCAAACAGCAATGTTAATAGCATTGTTGTGTTCTGGTTGTCAGAGATAAGGCCTCATCTTCACTTAACATCAGGTGTGATTGAGGTCAAGTAAGTGCTAACCAGTTCTACATAAAAAAAAAAACAAAGTTAACCATTCTGAAACCCCCTTTAGTATGGAAGGCCAACAATTTTCAGCTGAATACGGCGATTATACACGAATTAAATTTCACCCTGTAGTTCAATAAAGTTTGAAGTTGATATCCGAATCGAGTCCTGTAAGCATGCCGGGCGGAGAACGGCTTATATGAAGGTATACCGCCGCTGTCATTGATCTTTTTTTATGTCGAGGGTAAACGCATTTACGCGTTCAACCCGCTGCCGACGGGGATCAGATCAGATCAGCGGCGGGGATATTTTTTTTTTTTTGCACGACGGGTTCGTGCTTGACCTCAATCACACCTGATGTTAAGTGAAGATGAGGTCGAAGGTGGAAGCGCTCCCCGCTCCAGAACGGAGCGGTCCTACCCTCCGGCGACTTTCCTCGGCAGCAGGGAGGACCTGGGAACGCTTAAGCGGCTCCAGGTCCCCCCCCCGCCCCGCCTCCCCTCTTTGTCATTGATCTATACTGCTACAGTTACGATTTCTTAAGTCGCCTTTTACGACATCCACGCGAAAAGTGTCTTATAATAGTGTAGTCACTAACGTCACTCTGAAATAACAGGATTGACAAAACAGCGACCTAGTGCACTCGTAGTAAAGCTTACTTTACGACCGAATCCACCCGCATGAACTAAACGATACGAACAGCGTAGTTTTAGTGGACAGTAAACTTTAAACTGCACCACAGTTATCAATAATGCAGTAATACGACTTAGTGGCCCTAACAAACTAGTAATAACTTCGCGCGATTGCAATTACTTTTTAAAATAAATAATATGCATGTATTATACAGGTATCCTTTCGTTTGGCAAAATATTTTTCGTCAAATTTTACTTCCCAAAAAACTTATCGCACTAGTTTCATTTCTCAAAAGAATCTTTAGCAAATTTATATTTCGCATTTCACTCGCTTGGTCAAATATTAGTTTGGCAACTTTTTACTTGCTTAAGTTTTATTAATCAAATGCTTTATTTTGTAAAAAATTATATTCCAAAAATAAGTTCGTTCAAATTTAATAGGTTACGTAGGCTAGATTAGAACTTCTAGAAATGTGGGTTAGGTTAGGTTAGAATTGTGACCCCAACAGAGCGCGAGCTGAGCGAGCGAAGCGAGCGTGACGCGGTAGTGGCCAGCGAAGCGCCGGAATTGATTTGTATAATAACAATATAATTATTATAGAAGTTCTTACCTGTAAATTATTTGTCCAAGGTGAAACAAACATCCACGCAGCAGTATATTTTCAAAATTGGATCTTAAACTTGAAATACATGTTATGCCAAACAATATTTGACTACGTAATACTTGGTAAAATGAAACATTGCCATGTAATTATTTGTTAAACAATAAATTGCCAAATAAGTGCTGCTAACTGTAAAATTGCGAAAAGTTGTTTTGCCAAATGAAAATTTGGGAAACATACTTTGGCATGTGATACTTTGGGAAACGTTTTTTGCCCAAAAATTAGTAATCCATTATACAGCCCGTAATCATCCCACATCAGGGATATAGGCCTTCCCTCGTATATTGAGGGAGTATGGGCCATAGTCCACCACGCTGGACCAATGCGGATTGGGGATTTCACATGCTTTTGAATTTTTATTTCTCAGACATGCAGGTTTTCTCACCATGTTTTCTTTCACCGTTCAAGAGCAGTCGGATAAATGCACTTAAGTAATTAAATTACATTTAAAAATTCATTGGTACGTGTCCTGCCTGGTAACCGAACCCGGACCTCTCAAATTAGGACACCGCGTCTTAACCGCTGAGCCACCGATACATATCCAGAAGTAATAATAAATAAATATTTCGGACACTTGCACCAATCATCTAGTCCCAAACTAAGCAAAGCTTGTACTATGGATACTAGATAACGGATACCTACACATATATATTTATATAATGATCCAAGACTCGAGAGTAAATGTTTGTATTCATCACGCAAACATTTACCCCTTGCGGGATTCGAACCCGCAACCGTTGGTGTCGCGACAGGGTGACTATCCACTACACCAATATGTGCTAAAAGAAGCGGCGCAAGTAACCCACCGGACATTTTAACCGCCTCCGTGGCTCAATGTAAACTACAATGTAGTTCGATCCCCAGCGGGGTACAGGTTAAAGTACTCGTTTGGTTGGTGGTAGGGCATTTTAAATGTCCGCCTGGCTAGCTACCATCATCTTATCTAAATCTGCCGACAAGCAGCAATGTTAATAGCATTGTTGTGTTCCGGTTGTCAGAGATAAGATAGCCAGTCCCCCAAATGTGTTGGGGTTTCCGGGTCAGTACGCTTCCACCTTCGACCTCATCTTCACTTAACATCAGCAAAAATCAACAAAAAAACCGGGAACTGATTTTTAATTGTTAGTCTTTTATTTTCTTAATGCATCACAAGAATGAATCTGATGACAAGAACTGACACTCCTAACTGCGAAGTCTGTGGAGTAGTTGAGAATGTCCAACAGTTGTTGATAGAGTGCGCTAGAAACCGAAATGAAAAAGATACACTGTTGAGAAAATTCAAGCTGAGTCAATACGATGTAGGTTTGGCTCAAACAATTTCGGGTAAACCTGGTTCAATAACCGCCAGATTATTATATAATTTGTTTGTATCTTCTCATCAGTGAATCTTGGTCAGGGTACGATGGGACTGTCATGTCTAGAAGGACTCAAGTCCCTAAATTAAATAATGACTGTAATACATCACTGATAACTTCAGAGTTAACTCACTGTTTGAGCTGTACTGTGACTGAAGCAACCGCGTTTTAAAGCCCCGATACATAAAACACACGACACATTAACCTTTTAGATTAGATTAAAGACGAATGGTCACCGCTGTCCCTGGACGTCCATGTTACCTCACAGCTGTGTGGATAAGATATAATGAACTCATCGCACCTCTCGTAATAACTTTTAATCTAGCAGCATTTTAGTGCAGCTTGGAAATGGTTGAGAGCTGTTATTTGATTTCATATAAAATGTGTCTGTGTCGTAGCACTGCTGAGTCCCTACCCATTCATCATAATAATGTGGTTCTCGATTCAAGGTATGCTTGGGTTTTCTCTTTTGTGATGAATAAATTCCTATTATTTATTTATTATTTATTTGTAGGCATGACGTTCATTTTAATAGGTCTTTTGGTTTCTCAGAGGTGTTACGTTTTCAATAATTTTTTACAACGATCCACGTTGATTTATTATCGAATTTCACATTAATAGTAATAATGTCACAATAACAGTTTATTATGAAGAGATATATACGTCGTTTTAGTGTTTTGGTATGGCTTATGTAGATTAATTCTTAAGCTTGCCACTAGATGGCGTTGATGCATTATAAAACGCGGTATCGTTTTTGTCTTTGCGAATATATAATTTAAAATGTATATTTTTTAAGTTGAGTTTTCGCGAGAATTATGGCTCTCTATTCGTATCGTCGCCACGTCGTTTTATTTCTGGGAGGACCAACAGTAGGCGGGAACAGGGGTTCTATTATATAATTTCATCGTTATCGTCATCGGCCACGTTTAAACATGTGATTGGTTGGCTCATCGCTCACGGCAATTTAACGGTTTCTCATTGGTCAATGACGATACTGATTTGGTTAGAGCAGAGCAAACTGCTCATCATATTTTGTGGGATTGCCCGCGCTGGTCTAATGAAAGGAGGGTCATGCTGGATAAAGTGTCATCGTAGGTATAACCATCCGGTCTTCTACACCGATTTAGTGCCGACCCGACATAATTTCCAAGCCTTTAGGAAATTTTGCCACGATTACTATTGGCATTATTATTCGCGGTAGCCTTTTGCTTCCTAAACATTAACACTCACTGCGTTGTGGCGCTGTCCGTGGTATATCAAAACAGGGTGTCAAGCATAACCTGATCCCCTTCTCCATAGGTTAAGCTTTAGTGCTGATTTTGAATTCATTTAGCTACACTCCCATTTGCCGAGGGGGGGGTGGGAAACTTCTTTCCTACTTCACACCTTTAACTCTGCTTTAATTAGTCTGGGGCCCAAGGTAGCAATAGAGACACGTAGGGCACCGTCTACCTTCAGTAGGCGCCGTGTCGAGTACCACTGTTGATCCTGGCTTACAGGAGTTGCAGTGGGAGGAGTGTGGAGGCGGGTAATGATTTAGTTAGATAATAATAAGGGCAAGTATCTATATTCGTTGTACTTTTTGTTTTCAAATCCTTTTTGATAGTTATACACTTCTTCTAGAACTTCATACATACTCGTATATACATATGCTCAAGCCCGCGTTTTTCGTTTGTTTGTTTGCAACGATCATGTCATTCTACTTTAGCTTCTGCCACTCTCTTCAAATACTTCACACACGTTCTTCGTTCAGTAGTTGACCGCACATGACCTTTTGTGAGTACGTCAGTCACTTGTTAGTTTTTCTTGGTCGATCTTTACCGGCCTCATTCACGCTTTCATTATTCTCCTTTCACCCATCCGTTCCATATACCCAAACTTCGTGTGCCCATTAGTATTAAATTAATACTAACCTTGAAAATGTTATAGTAAAGGAACATCATGATGATGCAAGGTATGTAAAAGGATCCGAGCGAAGAATAGATGACGTAGTCTGTGTTGTTGAAGAGGCACTGGTCGGCGCTCCGGTCCGGGGTGTTGTTCAGGCCTAGGACTACTGGAGAGCCGATGGCGCCAGACACCAGCCACGCCACGCCTATCATCGACCACACCCGGGCGTTGCTCTTGTGTTTCGCGTATTTGATTGGCTGTGTCACTGCTATGTATCTGGGGAAAGAGAATTCACAATTATCAGGCTATTTGATATTTATTTTTTTCGAATAGTGAAGTTAAGTTATATATAAAGATATACAACGCCCGCCCAAATCAATTAAAATTATTTGTTCCTGTTTGGTGTAGTGGTTAGCAACTCTGACCAGTATACCAAAAGGTTGCGGGTTCGAATCCCGCTAGAGGCATATCTTTGTGTGATGAATACGGACATGTGTACCCGAGTTATGGATGTTTTCATTTATAATCAGTATTTATTTACAAAAAAAATGTATTTATGTATTATATGAACCATCTGGTATCCACAACACAAGCTTATAGTTGCTTACTGTGGAACTAGATGGCGTTGTGTGTATGTCTAAGGATATTTATTATTATTATTATTATATTATATATTATTATTGACTGGACGACAATTCAAAATTAAGTTATTATTGTTATTATTCAATTAAGGGATATCTACCACTATTTTAAATTACTTATATAATGAACAATATCGCTTTTCTCACATCAACATATTGTTTTGGCCAACAACACATTTTGCTAAGAATCTATTATTTGCACAACTCTAACGTGTGATGTCCAACTCTATACAACAAAAGTAAAATAATGACGATTTATAATTGACACAGCAAACTGCAAAAGAAAAAGTCCGAAGTTACGGCCGTCCGAAGCTATTTTCGTTAGAGAGTAGACCCCCAGGTACTCATCGACTTCGTTCGCGAATCTCAAAGTTAATTTTATGTTGTAAAAAAAGCACCAAGGAAACGTAAATGAAAAACATGCGAGTATCAGTATGACAAACATAATGTATTATTATATTATTACTCGTAAAACTTATATTTTTAATTAATATTGATAGTTTTCCTTGAGAATCAAAAAATCAAAATCAGAAAATGCTTTATTTTGTAGGTACACAGGGTACACTTAAAATAGTCAGATTTTACATTTTTTAAGCTACTGCTTGTTCAAAAGCCACTTTTCCCCTGAGAAGAACAAGCAAGAAACTCGAGAGGTTGCTCTTTTTTTAAAAAAAGGTTTTTTGTTACAAAATTATTAATTATTATTTCATTATTAATTGTGAAATAGCCTGGTTACGCGAACGGGCTGTTCATGTCCATGAATGTTTATCATCTAAATAATCTGATATTTTATAATATGCTTTCTTAATAAGTTTCTGTTTTTTTAAAGATACTATATCTTTAAATTTATTGAAAGGAAGATTTTGTATATCAACAGGAACCTTATTAAAAAAGCAATTGCACCTTTAAAGATTGTGAGCACAGACTAAAAATAAATTTGGATCTGCGTGGTTTTGGTGTTAGTATTAGTATTAGTTCTAGAGGATTCTAAGAGATGGCGCAGTTTTATCTATTAAGAAAAGGGCGAAAAACATTTGTTCGCGCGACCATATCTACATTATCATTCAAAGGAAACAGCTGATTTTTTTTTCTCGATGATTCAAATTTGGCTGAAACTGCATTAAAAATGTTATTAAAATGTTGTTTTTAGAAAAACAGTAACCTTGGTGCCGTAACCAATGAGTTTGATGAAGCAGCAAATTCGGTGATTTTGTGGGCCAATCGAAGCGTAGGCTACTGACAGGATCTCATCACATTAATATGATAGGTATGACTTAGCCATCTGCCATCTAAAACGATCCCATAATGAGTTCCAATACGAAGATTTATTATAGAAATTAATTACTTGCGATCGAGATGGTAAGGCTTGTCCGTGGGTAACCGACTAGTTATAATGAAGGGATTATAACAGAGTAAGCATAAAAGATAGTAACTATATTAAATATTTCAGCAAAACAATTGCAAGAGAGCGTGTCACTTCAATACCGAAATCAAAAATAGACAACAGTAATTTGAAAATTTCTATTTCACTTACTTATTATGCCCTATTTAGTATATACTACTGTCGTGAATTGTTCCACGTATTCAAAACCAACCGTTTACCTTTTGGGGGACGGACGGACGGACGGGCGGACGACGACGACGACACTTGACTCTAAGAAAAATTAGCACGCTTAATAAGTCTCAAACAGATCCCTAAATCGAAAAACTGTTTAATTACCTCTTTTACTTTCCATTGAAAATTATTTATCAAACAAGTCCCCTTGTAAATCCGCATATTGTGAGGGCAAGTATGGAAAAAGTTTATTAGTTTTTATAACTGCATAGATATATGTGTAGTTGTACAGTTGGAGAGTGTCAAAATCAAAATCAAAAATGCTTTATTTCGTAGGTACACAGGGTACACTTAAAATAGTCAGATTTTACATTTTTAAAGCTACTGCTTGTTCAAAAGGCAATTTTCCCCTGAGAAGAACAAGCAAGAAACTCGAGAGGTCGCTCTTATATTACAAAATTATTATTTTATATTATAATATTTCATTATTAATTGTGAAATAGCCTGGTTATGCGAACGGGCTGGTTATGTCCATGATTGTTTATCATCTAAATAATCTGATATTTTATAATATGCTTTCTTAATAAGTTTCTGTTTTATAGTATCTTTAAATTTATTGAAAGAAAGATTTTTTATATATCAACAGGAACTTTATTGAAAAAGCGTATACATAACCCTTTGGATGAATTACTGACTTTGTGGAGGCGACTTATGTGACCTGCAAGTTTATCTTTATTTCTTGTAATTTGACATCATGTTTATCACTATTTTTCCTAAATGATGCTATATTTTTTTTGACATATATTAGATTTTCAAAAATGTACTGTGACGAAAAGGTTAGAATATTATACTCTTTAAATCTGTCTCTAAGTGACACTTAGAGACAAAGCTATTTATCCCGGAAAAATAAAAAAAAAATCAACACAGGCGGAGCCGATTGTAGAAGCCAGTGTTGTAATAGGTAAATTACAAGTAGAAACCTTGCTGGGCACTCTATCTTATATGCTTGTTGTCCTGTGCGAAGCCGATTAGGGAAGCTATAATTATCAGCGCAGCACGACTGAGCAAACACTAAAGACGATAGCCGACCGTTTGATGAAGGTTTTGGTGCACATAGATGGATGCAATAGATATGTTAGGTTGATCGCACATGCGGTCTGGGTGGACGGACGGCACACCACATTTTGTGGGAATGCAGTAAATGGATTCGGGAACGCGAACTAATGTTTGACGACCTAAATTTGGAACTCGGACCTGCCGTCGTAACATGTAAATTTTGCCACTTCCTGTAACTACATTTTCTTGTTGTGCAATAAAGTGTATTTGTTTTGTTTAATGTTTAATAGCATTGTTGTGTTCCGGTTGTCAGAGATAAGGTTGTCCATAAAAAAAAACTGTATTGCATTGTAAATTCTTTTGCATTCGATAGCTGAAACCCGAATTGTTCACTTCGCAAGTTCACATTGCTATATTTAAAACAAATACAATAAATACATAAGAACGGTTATCTAGAACTTGTGAAGCCTTTTACCGCCTCCGTGGCGCAATGTAAACCACACAGGTTTAAGAATCGGAGGTCGGGGGTTTGATCGTCGGGGGTACATGTTTAGTACTCGGTTTGGTTGGTGGTATGGCATTTTAAATGCCCGCCTGGCTTGCTACCACCATCTTATCTAAATCTGCCGCCAAACAGCAATGTTAATAGCATTGTTGTGTTCCGGTTGTCAGAGATAAGATAGCCAGTCCCCCAAATGTGTTGGGGTTTCCGGGTCAATACGCTTCCACCTTCGACCTCATCTTCACTTAATATCAGGTGTGATTGAGGTCAAGAACCACAAAAAAATAATAGTATCTACCACTGATAATCCTGGCTTACAATCGACGCGAAAGCATCTGAGTCCTGCATGTACCTACGACCAGATTCCGTCTCAACAGCTCAGTGACGTGTTTAGGGCTTCGGAATAGGGCATATATCATTGGGGTATAAAAACAGTCACTGAAATTGCATTCGTTGTATACTTTGATACGATGGTCATCATCATGTTTTCCTTCACCTTTTTAAGAGCAGTCGGATAAATGCACATAATTAATACAATACAATACAATACAAATACACTTTATTGTACAAAAGGAGAACATACATAATTAAATGAAACTTAAAAACTCATTGGTACATGGCCTGCCTGGTTATCGAAACCGGACCTCCTAAATTGGGAGACTGCGTCTTAGCCGCTGAGCCACCAATTTAGAATATCAAATTTGACAACTGAATAATGCTTAATTAGAAAATAAGTTAACTAATAAAATTTTTGCATGCCGCATCACTGGTAGAACATAAGATCCTCAAACTAATTTGTGACCTTATAAACTATGTTCTTGCTAATAAACTATTCTATTCTATTCTATTCCACCGACGCTACGATGGTATTAAGTACTTAATCTAAAGTATGGTACAAGACATGTATTTTTCTATCTTCCCCACTCGTTAGATGAGGCAAATGAGGTGGATATCATCGCGCACGCGTGAGCAACCGACATGGAACACATTATCTAGTTAACGATAACTGGTATTGTGCATCTTTATACAAGTCACATTTGAAATTTGGAATTTCAATCTATCGATGGAATTTCGGTATCGAACAATACGGGTAATTTAAGAAGTTTAAGAAGAATTTTTAATTAATTAATTTAAGAAACCTAGAGGGTCAAAAATGGATATTGCGGTTATTCCTTACTTTGCCGTTTGGTGGGTCGTTTGTCGATGACAGAATGCATCGGCATTCTTGTCTACTAGTGGATTAAATTACCGTTCTTTGGCTAAACATACGCTAGCCTCTTCAAACACCAGTATTTGGCAGAATCACTACAAAGTAGTAGTTGCCATTAAAATAAAAAGTGAAAGTGAAAGTGAAAGGTTAAGTTATGGGTGTATGGTATGGGTATCATTGGCATTCTTTTAGGAGACAAATTAGATCTTTAAACTGAACAACTTTCGCAATGGAACCTGTACAATTAAATAATAGCTACATATGAAATCTGAATTATATATATTTGATCGACTGACAACGTCAACACAACCGTCACATCAAAACCCCGAGAAAAGAGGTATACATCAGTCCTCCGCCGCAATCCGAGGAGCACGGAGGATCTGATCAACGTGGCGCCGCCAGACCTCGCCCCGGTCCGTCAGTACATCGTAATGTAGCATTCCGAAGCGACGGGTGATTGTGCCAAATCGCCATTTCTCTCCTGGTGTGGCATAGACACGCACTTGAACCCGGTCTCCCGGTATTATTTAATAATAGCTATATATGAAATCTGAATTATATATATTTGATCGACTGACAACGTCAACACAACCGTCACATCAAAACCCCGAGAAAAGAGGTATACATCAGAACCAACTCTGACATCGCGAAAAAAGAAATCAGCTGTTTCATACACAAATTAAATAACCACCCAATTTAAATGTATGAAACAGCCATAGACTAAATATAGGTACTGCGTATGGACCGGATCGTTTGAATAATCAAAATGGCACCACTTCATTGGTGTTAAAAAGGAAGGTTGCACCAATGGGAACTCAGGGGGTCTACTCTCTAACGAAAATAGCTTCGGACGGCCGTAACTTAGGACTTTTCTTTTGCTAAGAATCCTTTATTTGCACAACTTCAGACGTTCCTTGCGTATTTACTATATACACTTTGACGTTTCATGGGTCGTTTGTCGATGACAGAATGCGGCAATCTTGTCTACTTGTGGATTAAAGGTGAAGTTATGGGTGTCCCAGTGTATCCCAAGAAGTCTCTATAAGGTTATTACCTATCGGTCTCGTCTATAACCTTTACAGCTGATGTGCATAGGATAGCACAGAGCGAAATTAGAAGTGTGCAAGAAATTGAGTAGGTATATATTATACGAGAGTCCTTCTGGGGGTCTACTCTCTAACGAAAATAGCTTCGGACGACCGTAACTTTGCTAAGAATCCTTTATTTGCATAACTTCAGACGTACTAACTTGTGATGTCCAACTTTATACAACAAAAGTAAAATAATGACGATTGGTTTATAATTGACATAGCAAACTGTAAAAGAAAAAATCCGAAGTTACGGTCGTCCGAAGCTATTTTCGTTAGAGAGTAGATCCTCTGTTTTCAAGAGAAGTAAAATAGAGCAATTTTATGCACAACGGGTTGGTATTTGACCTCAATCACTAAATCAATCAATCTCACATGACATGCATAATTTGATAGGTTATTTTTATTTTATTTTATTGTTTTTAATCGCAGACGAAAAACGAGAGTGTTTGACGGCGTTGTATGTGTGTGTGGATCGAGGCTTTGTATATGGATGTGTCTCAGTAATGCGTGGACCAATTCGAATGCGGTTTCTATACAATACAAATACTCTTTATTGCGCAAAATAATTTACAATAATTTTTGATGATAACAATAGAACACAATTAGGTGGTCGTATCACTAAAAGCGATCTCACCCAGACAACCCACAGCTATTTTATTTATTTTTATTTTTGTATTTTAAGAACACAAACAGTCAAAGCATAATACAAGAAACATATTGGTAAAATAAAAATTTTTTGACAAATTTATGAAGCAACATTTACACCATTTTAGAATTCACGAACCTAGGTGTCCCCGTAAAACGAAAAATAAATATAATGTACTACCGAACCGAATTCCAAATACAGGTTTATTTTCCAAAACTATTTATATAATTGGACCAAAATTATTTAACCACTTGCCTGATTACATAAAACAGCTCAATTTTTCTTGTTATAAGTTAAGATTATTTGACATCCTAGTAAATAAATGTTATTATTCAGTTGACGAATTTCTTAATGATAAATTGTAGTATTAATTAATCATCATTATTTAAAATTGAATATCTAATATACTAGACACTACAAATTATAGATGAAAATGAATGACATTTATTTAAATCTGGATTGCCTTGATTAGTTTAGAGAACCATTTTGTTTAAATTTAATACTTTGTATTGTACGCCTAATGGGCAAGTTACATTGGACATTTCATTGATCTGACATCTGTATCCCTCTTATCACATGTAACTTCACAATAAATGATTTGAATTTGAATTTGAAACAGTGTCCACAGATCAATTTTTTCAGAAAACATATTCATTTAACACCACCAGAACTATAACAGACGAATACATCGACATGCCCAAAAAAAAAAATTTTTATGTAACCTATATACAATGGATACCAAAAGTGCACGAACAACCACAGCCCCGGTTTCTCTGTTTTTTTAATCATTTTTTATTTTTTTGCTATGCGATATTTGTAGGTAGAAAAACAGGGTGCACAATACTACCAACTAAAGATTTATATTTGGATGATGTCACAGTCTGTCGGGACTCTCTAAAATTTTCTATTCATACATTCACAAAATGCTTTACTTTCCATCAGGTGACCCGCATGCTCGTTTGCCGCTCTCTCATATAAAAAAAAAAAAAAAAAAAAAAAAAATGCAAACGTTAATGTTTGGGATATCTCTGACCAGCCCATTTGGGATAAAGGTTGTGACGTTATGTATGTATGTATCCTTCCTTTATTTTGGGGTAAGAATATTTAACATAATAATAGAAAGACACCAGGAGAATTACCGTGTCACCCGAAGAAAATAAATCCCTCGATCAAATTATCCACCAAAAAGAAACACTTGAAAATTCAACCTAATTTTCCTGGCGATGTACAGTTGACTACATTTTCTATCAAATTAATAGAGGTGTATTGATGTTCTTAATCACTAAGTAGATATACTTAACTTTGCATACACTCTACACGTAAGTCACCATAGTGCTGTCCTGGATACTAATGCTAATTTGTTGCTATTAGTGAGGACCTGTAATTGGCTTACTGTTGTTACACTTATTTTTAAGTTGGTCTTATTTGGAAGACGATATAAAAGATATAAAAATAAAATAAACAATAAAAAAAAAAAATTAATTGAATCAAAACGACTACACCACAAACTTATTTTGTCGTGTCTACTGACCATTTTACATAATATTATTTTACATAAAAAACCACGTGTCCGTTTTTACATTTTTTATGACATAGGCAATTTGCAAGGCAAGTGTCGTGCAGGCAGACAGACGAACTAAAAATCGATTCTATTTTGTTACGTTGGCTTACAAGTTGCCTTTCAAGTAGACACGTCAATATACGCCCAGGGAAAATACGGTAAAAAATTAGCTTAGCTAGACATAATTCAGAATCGACTTATATAATTGCTATCTTATTCATTGAGGAGTTAGCAGCTGATGCTTATAACACAAGTATTTTTAATGCTTAGCATGAGCATCAGCTGGGAACGTACTTTTAGAAATTCTAATGAATATTACAAAATTTTACCGGTTGTAAACTACTGAATTTACCTGTGGTTAAATAAATTATTCTTATTCTTAAATTATTCTTATACATATCAGATATCTGATAAAAGAAAAATAAAAACACAAAACACAATCTTATAGAGCTATGTTAGAGATGTAATTTTGAATAACTAAGTCGAAAAACAAATTATAGCTTAGTCAAGATTTCTTTAGAAAACCACATTATTAATTTGTATAACAATAAATACTAACTGATATTTAATGAGGTAGACTCTTGTTAAACACAGTTAACTTACTGATGGATAAAAAACTAAGCATGTTATAGTTAGGCATACATGTGTAGCTTAGCTTAGGCATACATGTGTAGCTTTAGCTGAAAATCTCGTCGAGCTGCATTGCTTAAGAAATAAAAATGAGAACTAATATTTTGTGACGATAATTTCCCTGGAAGTTGCCTGGAAGAGATCGCTTTTAGTGATAAGGCCGCCTAATTGTACTCTTATCAGTATTGTGTTTTGTAAAATGTATGTTCTCCTTTTGTACAATAAAGTGTATTTGTATTGTAGTCTATTGTATTTCCCTAAATGTTTTGAATTAAAAGAAATACTCATAAAATGAGCATTTTTTTTATACATTTATCAATTTTAACTTATTTGGAAAAATATATATAATATATTTAGATATGCTTAATTTATTAAAATGATTCAAGAAAATCGCGGTTATGCGTTTTTCCGAGGTCTAAACATATTTTCCTTGGGCTACTCGCGACTGAATTAGAGACGCACTGCAGTAAGGTGCATCGGCCCGATGCCCCCCTCAGATACCTCTCGCATGGTTATCCTTCGGTACCCTAAACTTGACTACTGATAAGGAGAAAAGTGATAAAAGTGTTGTTTGCCTTTGGCATGTGCTTGACTGTACTGGCTTATCTTAAATGACAATCATGCAAATATTTGAGGCTTTGCACTGATGCTCCTTAGTTAAAGTTGCGATAGGACTTATTAGCATTAGGCCTTGAACCATCAAAAGAGGAATTGGGAGGTGTTTAAAGAGACATTATTTACCAAGACTATTATAAAATTTCTGACTATCTGGATGATAAGCAAGCATGGACATAGACCGCTCGGCGATATTCAGCCTAATTATATAATATAATATAATTGTAACCCAAATTTATTTAAAAGAGCAACCCTTGAGTTTCTTGCTCGTTCTTCTGTGGGGAATCTGCTTTGCGAATCAGCAATAATGTCAATAATTTTAATATTAAGATAAAAAATGTGACGTTTTCAAGTGATAATCTTTATCCTACGAAATAAATATTTTTTGACTTTGATTTTGGCTGCATTAGCTTTTCATCTGAAGGGGATTCATTCGTCGTGGTAGATCCTTGGCGATTCCTCTATACTTTACATGCAAAATGGTTACTGCTTTATATGAATCATACTCAGTTCCCACATTGTAGCACTCATAGTATAGTCACATTCGCTATTCCTTTTTGATTAGCGAAGTTAAGCAACGTTTGGCTCGGTTATTCCTTGGATGGGTAACCACTAGTAATATTATCATACGAGTGTTTGCGTACTTCAGAGGACATGTTAAACAGATCCCACCTCCGCACTCCTCCCACTGTACCTCCTGGTAGCCAGGCCGCTCCCAACCCTGTCGCTCTGGAAACCTATTTATTTTATTTATTTTATTTAACACTTTATTGCATACACAAAAAACAATTACAGTGATACTTAAGAGTAAGATATACAAAAGGCGAGCTTATCCCTAAAAGAGATATCTTCCAGCAAACCCAACATAGGAAATAACAATAGTGAAGGGGAAACCTATGTGATGATGATGACGATTTGTGTCAGGTATTCGCAATATCTAATATATTAGGTCCTTACCTATGAAATTGGCGTTTTGTATGAAGAATTTAATTAAGACTGTTTTCTCCATACAAACATATTTGATTTTTTTTTTGGGAACGGCAAATCCAAATTTAGCTAAACTTTGTGTGTATCGGATAACATTAAGTTAAGTATAGGTAGCGTTAATTTTTAAAGTAACCGCTTTATAAAAGTTTCAGCGAATCTAAGAAATGATTATGGGAAGCACATGAAAAGAGCTCTGTTCAAATTTTTTTTATAATGTGATTTAGAATTACTATAATTAAAAAATATTTCATGCGAATCCTTGAAAAAATATTCAATTTTCCAAATAAAAAACAAATTTGGATATAGCTTTGAAAATCGCAGGAATTGGTACATATGATTAACAAAGAAAAAAAACTCCAATTTCATAGGTAAAGACACAATATAGGAAATTTGGTTAGAGTGGAGTTCAAGTGCTAACCCGTTGTGATAATATATATACAGGGCGTCCCAAAGTTATGGGACATGAAGGGGAAGTACCTTAAATATTGTAGATAGTGAATTTTGCTCAAAGAAGACTTTATGTTATTTTTAAAAGTTAGTAATTCTGCATTCATAGATTTTCTAAAAATTATTTGCTTCGGCTGGGAATCGAACCGACTCAAATGTGAAAAAAAAAACACCCTACTTTTATGATGCCAATCGAAAGAATAGCTAAAAAATAATAACTCTGCCTAAGTAACATAGTATTTTAAAAGAAAGGAACAACGTGAAATTAATCATTTTAATCAAATAAAAAACATACATGAAACTGCCGTAGTCAATTAAGTAGGTATTTTTTTGTAAATTAATTAATTAAATGCTCAAAATGTGATCCCTCTTGTCTTACGCAAATCGCCAATCTTTTAATGAGCCCGCTGCCTGTTGATTTTCTAATCATTTTATGGTGAACACTCGATGTGATATGGCACAATTCTGTTTGCAACTCGCCTACGTTCTCGTATCGCTTTTTGTATAGCATATCTTTCACGTATCCCCAAAAGAAGAAATCTAATCATTTTATGTTGTTCCTTTCTTTTAAAATACTATGTTACTTAGGCAGAGTTATTATTTTTTAGCTATTCTTTCGATTGGCATCATAAAAGTAGGGTGTTTTTTTTTTCACATTTGAGTCGGTTCGATTCCCAGCCGAAGCAAATAATTTTTAGAAAATCTATGAATGCAGAATTACTAACTTTTAAAAATAACATAAAGTCTTCTTTGAGCAAAATTCACTATCTACGATATTTAAGGTACTTCCCCTTCATGTCCCATAACTTTGGGACGCCCTGTATATATATTATCACAACGGGTTAGCACTTGAACTCAATCACACCTGATTGAACACCCGAGCAGTGAAGATGGGGCCGAAGCGTACTGACCCGGAAACCCAAATATTTGGGGAACTGGCTATCTTATCTCTGACAACCGGAACACAACAATGCTATTAACGTTGCTGTTTGGCGGCAGATTTAGATAAGATGGTGGTAGCTAGCCAGGCCACCGATCGTACCGACCGACCGACCGAAATTACCGTAAAATACCCGCATTTTACCAGCGTTTTCGGAAAAATTACGCAATTTTGCATCACTAGTGTCGAGACACTACACGGCAAGTGTCAGTATTACCCTTAACACGAAGAATAGCAGCTCATACCTGTCCACAGATATGGCGACCAGATTGAATATGCTGGACGTGGAGCAGGTCACATCCATCGCGATGTAGCAGTCGCAGACTACCGCCGGGAGGCCCCATACGCCATTGAACTGTAACAAAGGCTCGGTTTGAAACACCATCATCATCATACAAACATCCAGTCAAGTTAGGTCAGTTTAACCGCCTCCGTGGCTAAATGTAAAACAGTCGAAGTCGAAGTGATAGTGTATTGGGTAGTTAGTGTGATAGAAGTCGTAGTCACAAAGATTGAAAAAGGTATTACATAATTTAAATTACAGCTTGTAACCGATTTCGAAAATACCGGCAAATAAAGGTTGTTTATATCGGATTTTAGAAATTTTGATAGAGTTATTTGACCGCCTCTGTGGCTCAAGGTAAACTACATTGGGTTTACGATTCGGAGGTCGCGGGTTCGATTCCCAGCGGGGTACATGTTTAAGTACTCGGTTTGGTTGGTGGTAGGGCATTTTAAATGTCCGCCTGGCTAGCTACCACCATCTTATCTAAATCTGCCGCCAAGTAGCAATGTTAATAGCATCAGAGATAAGATAGCCAGTCCCCCAAATGTGATGGGGTTTCCGGGTCAGTATGCTTCCACCTTCGACCTCATCTTCACTTTACATCAGGTGTGATTGAGGTCAAGTACGAACCCGTCGTGAATAAAAAAAAAAGGTCAGGTGGTATTTCGGGGGTGAGACGTCAGCGGGCTTTCTTTAAATCAGCCATTTTTCTAAACAAGTTTCTACGCACCCAGGGTCGCCGTGCAATCATGTTTCATTCACTTTAAGTAATTTTATATTTAATATAAGATCATTCCAGTCATTTAGTTATTTTGAAGGGGCCTGTATCCCAGCGACTTCTCGCGACCTTCATTAGCAAGTCCGTCCACCTTCCGGCCACCAATTCTTCCCTTATGCCCTATGCACTGCCATTTCAACTTAAAAATATTCTGGCTTATTCCGATGACTTTTGTTTAGAACATGATCTTTATAGAATACACACTTATGGTTGTTATTGAAAATTTTTGCACTGACCCTACCCTCGCTTTCTCTCGCAGGGCACTAGCTGAAAATAAGTGTCATTTTTTTTTATTTTATTAAACGGTTCACAAAACTGGACACAATTCACAATATTTTTACCCAACATTACGACACAATTAATTGAATGTATCCTACTTGATGTGAACACAGCATGCACACAGGTAAACAGTCTCAATACTTAAGAATAAAATAGGCTATTAACTAAATCAATAAAACGATACAAAAAGACCTATTTATAATTGTTGTACAAAATCTTACCGCTATAGGTGAGGATCCACACTGAGCGATGGCCCATTTGTCGTACAGATACACACACAACTCTATTATAAGTTGTAACAGTTGTACTTTTTTTTTTACTGTGAAATAAGGCTACATTTCGTAAGAATAACACTAAGCAGAGTGATTGTTACGTCGAATATTTTGTATGTGTTTCTGTAATATGGAAATAAATGCTTTATCTATCTATTTAGGTCGTCGAATAGCAATTGTCTTTAATGTCACAATTGTAACATGATAAGGGAACGGACAACTTTAAAGCACCTTTTCTGCTAAGCACCGAAATATTGGAGGACATTTAAGTTTATACCTCTCTAATCGGGAATAAAAAGTTTTGTATCCAAAAGAGAAAAGGACGATTGTATGTCTTGAGAAGCGTCCGTTCCATTTAAAGTTTCTGTTCGGTTCCGGACCCGGATTATGTGAATAAGTTTAACGAGTTCCATGTCGGCTGTCTACTCGTAGCTCACCCCTTGGGGAGTTAAACGGAATGTGTTTACTCTTTCCTACCCATTTGGAATTGTATTTTGCTTTCACTGATTTGAATAAATGTGCTACGATTTCAATTACTTGTGTTTTCATGTCAAAAGTTTATTGGCAACCACTCGATATCGAGTGTTCGGCCGCCATCAATTTGGCTTACCACTGGATATCGCGTAGCTAACTAACCGATAAGATAGCGAAATAACCATACATTTAAACTCAAAATCAATATCAAAATCAAAACCAAAAATGTTTTATTTCGTAAGTTATAAGAATAATATTTGAAATCGTCATGACATACAGTTATCGCTCATTCACTAGGCAGTCTCCCCAGAGAAGAACGAGCAAGAAACTCAGAGGTTGCTCTTTTTAAATAAGTCAATACAAATACATTTAAATTTATGATTCGACAAAGAAAAATAAGAATAAAATATACTGTATATTGTCGAGCGGTTCATGTCCACGCATTCTTATCATCCAGACAGTCATAAAGGACTTGTCCGCGTTTTATATGGAGGGTGGTTTTTTATTCCGAGTAAATTCCGACCGGGTTGGTACTACACTGATATTAAAGGTACAAAAATGTAGATCGTAAAACCGCTTTAAAATGAATTTTGCACACCTCCGTTTTTATAAAATAAATTAATGAAATAACTATGGTGGAATTATTTTGCGATGCCATTGGCAACACTGGCGACTATTTACTCCACAAAAAATTGATCACGACGATCAATAAAGCAAATCGATTATTAAAACAAAAAAAATTAAAACGATTATTAAGGAAAATATTATAACCATTTCAATGTAGTACTGAAGTATAAATTTTACATCAAATCGAGCACTGAAAGATCGAATTATAAGTCACCGAAATAATTTTTTTTATTATGACCTGGGTTTCTAGCAAAAATTGTTTTAAACAACCTCTTAACAGTTATATATAAAATAATTTTTGTCTTTATCTTTATAATTACATTTGATAGATTTGTATGAAATCATACACAAGGATATATACGTAAATAGATTATGATCACACCAATTATAGTGAAAAATATAAAAGACAGTAAGTTATTTATTTCTGTATTTTATGTGTTTGATAAAGTCACGATCTTTATCCCAAATGGGTTGGTCAGACATATCCCAAACACAGTGAACAAGATTTTGAAATATTTTTGAAAGATTTGAGATCATTTTGGCATAAAAGAAAATACAGTAAAAAACATGGAAACAAAAATTACTTGAAATTACAATTAGGTACTATGATTGGCACAAAAATCCATAAATATGATAAAAAATCACAAATATGCATAATTATATTATAATGCACAAACAAGAACCAGCATTGTTTACCGTTATACACCGTAAAGTCTGCTGTTGAGTGACCAGCCTGTTAATGCGATTTGGTTATATTTTCGGATTGAGTGACAGGATCGAGTACCGATCAGTCAGAAATCGATACTCGATCGATTAGCCAATCTCAGATCGAACAACCCTATTGCTCTTACAAGTTTGACAATGACATTTGTTTGACAGTGGGTGGATATTGTTTTAATTAACGACGGAATGTTCGTTTCAAGGAATGAATTGCAAGAGGCTTCATTCTTTCTATAGGCCGGAGTGTTCGTTTTAAAGTAAATTGTTATGAAACTAAAAAATACATTTTCTCGAAAACGGAGGTTTCTAAAATTGTATAATTTGTACATAACAGCTGGATATTCAAATACCTATCCAGATATATATAACTTAACCCTGTCGGAATTAATAAATATTAAAAAACCAATCTGGGACAAGTCCTTTATAATAGCCTTTGGCACATAGTCTCTGTTTAATGGTTGTTTTAAAGTTATTTAAAGGCAAATTTTGAATGTCTACCGGAACCGTATTATAAAAGCGTATACATTGTCCCTTGAATGACTTGTGATTGTATTAGTTTAACATATTTGTACGAGGCGAAAAATTGGACCTTGTAGACACTACTGTCTTTTTAGGTCTGACATTGGATGCTAAGCTTCAGTGGGGGCCTCATATTGAGAAACTAGCGAAAAAGCTTGCTTCTGCTGCGTATGCAGTCAAAAAAATCAGAAATTTAACAGACGTTCATACCGCAAGACTGGTTTACTTTAGCTATTTCCACAGTTTGATGTCATATGGCATATTGTTGTGGGGAAACGCTGCTGACATACATATGATTTTTGTTCTGCAGAAGCGTGCTATTCGTGCCATTTATAAATTAGGACCTAGAGAGTCTCTTAGAGATAAGTTTAAGGAAATTAATATCTTAACAATGGCATCTCAATACATTTATGAGAATTTGTTATATGCAAAAAAAAATATAACCTTATTCGCTAAAAATAGTGATAGGCACAATGTTAATACAAGGAATAAGAACCAGTTATCTATTTATGTTAGCCGACTTCACAAAGTTAGTAAATCCTTCAAAGGGCAATGTATACGCTTTTATAATAAGGTTCCAGTAGACTTTCAAAATATGCCTTTAAATAAATTTAAAGCAATCATAAAACAGAAATTATTAACAAAAGGCTATTATAAAATCACTGACTATTTGAATGATAAGCAAGCATGGACATAGCTGTCTAATCATATAATTATCAAATCGCAACCTATAATCTGTTTAAAAGAGCAACCCTAGAGTTTCTTGCTCGTTCTTCTCTGGGGAGTCAGCTTTGTGAATGAGCAGTAAATTTAAACTATAATGTAATATTAATATTAATAGTGACGTTTTCAAGTGATAATTTTATCCTATGAAATAAAAATATTTTGATTTGATTTGATTTGATTTGACATTGTGTTAGCCAAAGAACCGAGCTCCTTGTTTAATTTGAAATATAATAAAAATGTAATTTGGATTGACTGTGATTAACATCTAAATACACCATAAAACTGTATTAATAACGTAATCGATTTTATGCACTACGGGTTAGAACTTGACCTCATTCACCCCTGATGTTAAGTGTAAATAAGGCCGAAGGTGGAAACGTAACGTAAACATAACTAAGAACCTGTTCCTTCCTGTCTTTCATATAAAAAAACCGCACTCAAATTATACGGTATTGAAACTACAAAGGACTTGTCCCAGATTGGTTTTTTAATATTTATTAATTCCGACAGGGTTAAGTTATATATATCTGGATAGGTATTTGAATATCCAGCTGTTATGTACAAATTGTACAATTTTAGAAACCTCCGTTTTCGAGAAAATGTATTTTTTAGTTTCATAACAATTTACTTTAAAACGAACACTCCGGCCTATAGAAAGAATGAAGCCTCTTGCAATTCATTCCTTGAAACGAACATTCCGTCGTTAATTAAAACAATATCCACCCACTGTCAAACAAATGTCATTGTCAAACTTGTAAGAGCAATAGGGTTGTTCGATCTGAGATTGGCTAATCGATCGAGTATCGATTTCTGACTGATCGGTACTCGATCCTGTCACTCAATCCGAAAATATAACCAAATCGCATTAACAGGCTGGTCACTCAACAGCAGACTTTACGGTGTATAACGGTAAACAATGCTGGTTCTTGTTTGTGCATTATAATATAATTATGCATATTTGTGATTTTTTATCATATTTATGGATTTTTGTGCCAATCATAGTACCTAATTGTAATTTCAAGTAATTTTTGTTTCCATGTTTTTTACTGTATTTTCTTTTATGCCAAAATGATCTCAAATCTTTCAAAAATATTTCAAAATCTTGTTCACTGTGTTTGGGATATGTCTGACCAACCCATTTGGGATAAAGATCGTGACTTTATCAAACACATAAAATACAGAAATAAATAACTTACTGTCTTTTATATTTTTCACTATAATTGGTGTGATCATAATCTATTTACGTATATATCCTTGTGTATGATTTCATACAAATCTATCAAATGTAATTATAAAGATAAAGACAAAAATTATTTTATATATAACTGTTAAGAGGTTGTTTAAAACAATTTTTGCTAGAAACCCAGGTCATAATAAAAAAAAATATTTCGGTGACTTATAATTCGATCTTTCAGTGCTCGATTTGATGTAGAATTTATACTTCAGTACTACATTGAAATAGGTTATAATATTTTCCTTAATAATCGTTTTAATTTTTTTTGTTTTAATAATCGATTTGCTTTATTGATCGTCGTGATCGATTTTTTGTGGAGTAAATAGTCGCCAGTGTTGCCAATGGCATCGCAAAATAATTCCACCATAGTTATTTCATTAATTTATTTCATAAAAACGGAGGTGTTCAAAATTCATTTTAAAGCGGTTTTACGATCTACATTTTTGTACCTTTAATATCAGTGTAGTACCAACCCGGTCGGAATTTACTCGGAATAAAAAACCACCCTCCATATAAAACGCGGACAAGTCCTTTTCATTAAAATCACTGTTGAAGTTCATTAATGAATACTGTCAACACATAAGGCTCCCGCCCATGACAGTCTTTTTGTAGGACCGATTTTTCGTCAATACTTTTATCGCCGATATTGTGATCGACTTTTTGTAGGACGTGAGCGTTGAAATACTGCAATCAGTACGTGCCATTTTTCTTCTACAAAAAATCATTCACCGATTGTCGGTCGTGGGCGGCAGCCTAAAGTCATCACGAAAACTACTTGACCTATTAATCTGAAATTTGGCAGGTAGGTAGTTTATAGGTAGGAGACGTATAAGAATGGATTTGTGAAATTCCCACGGAAACGGGAAATACGGGAATTTTTCACGCGAACGGGAAAAATTTTTGCTATGAGGCCCCGATTCTCACTCACTCGATATTTCACTGTCGATAGACATTGTTATGTCTTTTTTTAATTTTTTATTTAAGCACAACGCGTTGGTACTTGACCTCAATCACACCTGATGTTAAGTGAAGATGAGGTCAAAGGTGGAAGCGTACTGACCCGGACACCCCAACACATTTGGAGGACTATCTTATCTCTGACAACCGGAACACAATAATGCTATTAACATTGTTGCTTGGCGGCAGATTTATATAAGATGCTGGTAGCTAGCCAGGCGGACATTTAAAATGCCCTACCACCTTAGCCTACCACCAACCAAACCGCGTACTTAAACATGTACCCCGCTGGGGATCGAACTGTTGTTCTCGATCTCGACGGTGTCCGAAATCGAAATTGATTTAATAATTGTGGACATATTTTCCTCCACACATGTCAATCTCCCACAGTATTATTATTAGTAATGGATATTCGAATGGTTACTCAATGGTGAGACCATATAAGTATAGCTTCAAGATGAATTGCAGAATTCATCACACAAGGGTGGCGGCCATGATAATGCGTGATCAAAGACAACAGGGGCCTGTGCCATACGAGGCAAGCTCTAATCCTGTCATTCCATGTGGAACTAATTTGATGGGCCGCAAACAACGCGTCTCTGTACAGTTCACAACAAAAGTTGAGGATCAAAATTGGGTAAATATTACTATAAATAGAAATTAGACACACAACAAATCCGTTCCAGTGAAAATTTTGCTTTGGCAATTTTCAATTTCCCGTGGGGAATAAAATATAGCTAAACTTTGTGTGTATTATCGGATAACATTAAGTTAAGTTAGGCAGCGTTAATTTTTAAAAGTAACCGCTTTATAAAAGTTTCAGCGAATCTAAGAAATGATTATGGGAAGCACATGAAAAGAGCTCTGTTCAATTTTTTTTTATTTTGTGATGTAGCCCAGAAATTAAAAAATGTTTCATGTGAAACCTTGAAATAATATTCCATTTTCCAAATAAAAAACAAATTTGGATATAGCTTTGCAAATCGCAGGAATTGGTACATATGATTAACGAAGAAAAAAAACTCCAATTTCATAGGTAAAGACCAAATATTATCAAAATAAATAACACAATTTGTATCTTTATTACAAAATATGATTTTCAGCCACGCCGCATATAAATTACGCTTCAAATTCACTTATATTCACTCAGCAATTTCAGTATATAGTAGAAACCAAGAATCGAAAAGTGTATTTCATATTTTTATTGCCTACATGACATAAAATGTACGGTAGGAGAATGTCACAATTCATATACTGTGATGGGATATAAAGTTGTGGAGTATAAATCATACAACGCGGTAATAGTCCCAAAAAGTAATGGTTCCAATGGTAGAGATGCGAAATACGATACTTTATCTGTGACAATTAATATTTTAACTGTTACTTCCCAATTTATTTACGATAATATTAGGTCCTTACCTATGAAATTGGCGTTTTCTATGAAGAATTTTATTAAGACTGTTTTCTCCATACAAACATTTTTGATTTTTTTTGGGAACGGCAAATCCAAATAAAAAATTTAGCTAAACTTTGGGTGTATTATCGGATAACATTAAGTTAAGTATAGGCAGCGTTAATTTTTAAAAGTAACCGCTTTATAAAATTTTCAGCGACTCTAAGAAATGATTATGGGAAGCATATGAAAAGAGCTCTGTTAAATATTTTTTTATTTTGTGAAATTAAATTAAATTAAAAAATATTTCATGTGAAACCTTGAAATAATATTCCATTTTCCAAATAAAAAACAAATTTGGATATAGCTTTGAAAATCGCAGGAATTGGTACATATGATTAACGAAGAAAAAAAACTCCAATTTCATAGGTAAAGACCCAATATTATGTGTGTAGGAAAAAATGTCTTTTTTTATGCACGATGTGCTCGTACTTGACCTCAATCACACCTGATGTTAAGTAAAGATGAGGTCGAAGGTGGAAGCGTACTGACCCGGAAACCCGCACGTTACGCACTTTAATTTACACTTCCCTTTACTTGTACACCAACTCTAACTTTTGCTGCATAATATCCTGCCATTATTAAGCTTCAAAAGTCAGAATGCACAAATTTTAAGAATTATCAAGAAAATTGCAATTTAAACGATTCTTATATGATGAAATAAATCTCTTTGAATATTGGTTATGTTGACTTCGGAATATTGTCCTATCGGAAAAATCACAGTGACATTACCGTAAGATAACTGTTATTTTTTTCATCGTGACATTATTTATCACCCATCTCTACAAGGTAATGTGGCGAACAATCTCATCGATTCCTGAAAGGTCACTTCAGTCTTGAAACCGGAGCGATACCGAATCTTCTATCATTTGTCCTGAGATTACTTGATAAAGATCTGTCTTAGGGAAAGAAATGGTGCTCTATTAAGATAATTCGCTCATTTGTACTTATTGTTAGACAAAGTCTGTCGTCCAATGTGCGATGCGACACTCAAAATGTGAAATATCAAAAAAATTACACTTTCGACCTCATCTTCACTTAACATCAGGTGTGATTGAGGTCAAGTATCAACTCCTTGTGCTTAAAAAAAAATCTAAGTTAAAAATGTGAATGTCAAATTTTTTACATTTGGTAAACCCGCGCGCTATTGTTAAGAAACTTGGAAACCAATATACCTTTATACAATTTTATTTGTACAACTCTAGAAGATATTTAACCTCGTTTACGACCAAGTCGGATTGGACTTACAACTACTGGACTAGACGTATAGCTACTGGATTAGACATAAATTATTGGATTGGACTTATATTACTGGATTGGATTTATATCTAAACTTGTATCAAAATTTGGCGTCAGCCTTACCGTTTCAAAAAAGAAGACTTGGCGATTTTGCCTGTAATTTATATGAATGAATAAGAAGTAAATTACAAACGACGAGGCTGTATGGTGTATAACCTTTTGCCTAACCTACGTGGATGAATAAAACAAAAAAAAAGGCTTTTTGGCGGGAACTCGACGAGCGAAGTAGCATTTTTCTTTATAATTCTTATAATTGGTGCATTCTAACTTTTGAAGCTTAATAATGGCAGAATATTGTGCAGCAAACGTTAGTGATGGTGTACAAGTGAAGGGAAGTGTAAATTAAAGTGCGTAACGGAGCTTTCGGGTTCCCTCAAGAAGCCGCCAAAATCTTTTGTAAAGCATTCTGCCACTTTACTGAAGAATGACTTGACCGTGACTAGACTCTGTATACGCCAAGTATACGACGAATTACTTGTTTTGACTGAGACTGACTTACAAACTGAAGAAATAAGAGAAATAAGACATGGCTGTTATGGGATAGATCCCTTTGCCTTCTCCTAAAGGAGAGAATGAAACTAAAAAAAAAAAACAAAAAAAAAATACGTTTGGTTAATTTTCATAATTTAATATTTTTTTTAATTTTTTCCGTTTTATAACTTTTCAATGTGAAAATAATCTCGAGGCCAGCTTTGTTTATAGATTTTTTTGAGATTAAGGTGAAGCCAATCCTAAATAAAACATGCATTGTACTTGACGCTGATTTAGGATTAAAAGGTAACTCTAAACAGGCCTGGAATAAGCAATTATAGTTTTTTTTTATGAACAACGGGTTCGTACTTGACCTCAGTCACACCTGATGTTAAGTGAAGATGAGGTCGAAGGTGGAAGCGTACTGACCCGGAAACCCCAACACATTTGGGGGACTGGCTATCTTATTTCTGACAACCGGAACACAACAATGCTATGCTGCTTGGCGGCAGAATTGGATAAGATGGTGGTAGCTAGCCAGGCGGACATTTTAAAATGCCCTACCATCAACCAAACCGAGTACTTAAACATGTACCCCGCTGGGAAGCGAACCCGCGACCTCCGAATCGTAAACCCAATGTTGTTTACATTGAGCCCCGGAGGCGGTTAATAATTGTGCCCATTATTTAATAATTATGTTACCGTTGGATGTCCTTGTCCGTTTTTAAAAGGCGATATACAGGGCGTCCCACGGCTATGCCACATGGAGGGAAAGTACCTTGAATTTTGTAGATGGAACATTTTACTGAAAGAAGACATTATTTTAATTTAAAAAACAATTTAAACTGCATTCATAGATTTTTAAATAAGTACATGGTTGAACCGGGAATCGAACCCTTTATTTATAAAAAAAAAATTACCATGTAGCTTTATCATACCGATCGAAAGGCTTCATCATAAGGATTATTTTTTGCTAAATAACATAGTGTCAGAAATAAAAGGAAGACCATGAATTTTAACATTTTTAATACAAAATTAATCAATTTATCAAATGCTCAAAATGAGCCCCTTCCTGTTCAATACAAAGTCGCACTCTTTTGATTATTTCGCCCCCTATCGATTTTTTGATCATGTTGTTGTAGATATTTAGAATAATACGTCGAAGTTCTGTTTGTAGCTCGTGGACACTTTGATACTGGTTCTTGTAAACTAAATTTTTTACATAACCCCATAAAAAAAAAATCTAATCAGCCAGCCGCATTGCGATGGAGAAAATCATTTACGCGTCTTTTGGCAGATTCAGGATACGGCATACAACCAGGTACCTACTTACTAATTACGTATCTCTTTATCATTTTATCATGAACTTAAATTATAATAGGGAAATGATGCATACTTCTCGAGTGGGTAATTAGTATTAGTAATGATAATGTCAGTTGTATGTCCTTACGGCAATGTCAGCTTTTCATTTTTCTGAACACAATTGCACATCTAATGTTAAAATTCATGGTCTTCCTTTTATTTCTGACACTATGTTATTTAGCAAAAAATAATCCTTATGATGAAGCCTTTCGATCGGTATGATAAAGTTACATGGTAATTTTTTTTTTATAAATAAAGGGTTCGATTCCCGGTTCAACCATGTACTTATTTAAAAATCTATGAATGCAGTTTAAATTGTTTTTTAAATTAAAATAATGTCTTCTTTCAGTAAAATGTTCCATCTACAAAATTCAAGGTACTTTCCCTCCATGTGGCATAGCCGTGGGACGCCCTGTATATATATATTCCGTTACATCTTGAATATACGTTTGCCAGCGCGGCAAAGCAGGAATATGCAATAATGTATTGGATGGATGGATAAAAAAACATGGATTATCACATATTATTCTAGTCGTGACGATCTTGACTGCAGCATCAGTTCATTTCTATCATATGAATGTATTGTCATTAGAACTGAACGAGTGCGGAAAACTTTAGTTCTTAAAGGAAACAGGAAATGGTAAAGACCCTATATTTATTATTAAAGATTTTTTTTACATTAGTATTTTGATACCAAGTAATGCCTGGACTCCGTATAATACCGTTATTCACTGCACAGAACTCTCTAAACCATAAACGCTTAAACTATGATAATGTAACAGAAACTTGGTTGGAAGGGACTCAAATATTCTCTAAGACATCCGCGGATCGCGTATTTCGAAAGTTAGTAATTAAACTTTGGGACTTTGAGGTCACAAATGGCCTTGGAGTCACCGAGCCGATGTTTTCGCTGCAACTAACCCTGGCCTGAACTGTCTGAACTGTATAATTTATGACAGAATGTTGTATTATGTCAATAAATTCATATTAACTGCTTCCTTGGCGTGTTTAGGTCGCGGATTCCATACCCGGCGGGATAGGTAACGGACGCTAGAACTGACACAGAGGAATTTAGCTGTCAATTGTGACTTTGACTTTGACGACCTGTTTGGTGTAGCTGTTAACAACTCTGACCACTATACCAAAAGATTGCACGTTCGAATCCCGCTAGGGGCATATTGTTTGTGTGATGAATACGGACGGACGTGTGTACCAGAGTTATGGATGTTTTCATCTATAATAAGTATTTATTTACAAAAAAAAAATTATGTAGTATATCAACCATCTGGTACCCACAACACAAGCCTATAGTTGCTTACTGTGGAACTAGATGGCGCTGTGTGTATGTCTAAGGATATTTATTATATTTATTATAATTGTGTTCAAATAGT
Source organism: Oegoconia quadripuncta (assembly GCA_949316235.1). NCBI lineage: Eukaryota > Metazoa > Arthropoda > Insecta > Lepidoptera > Autostichidae > Oegoconia > Oegoconia quadripuncta. The sequence continues at coordinate 42,269,836 of OX438743.1, read as the reverse complement.
GCTTAAAGAAAACATTTGTACCACTGTGGTTTAGTTTAGTGCTACAGGATTCTGTATTACAGGATTAAGATCTGTATCTCAAAAAAATGTGCCTAAATAGTGCCTCCGAAATATACAAGTCTCAGAAATAGTAGGTATTACAAAAACAACTAAGTTATTTAGGTGTCTTTGTCATCGGTCAAAAAAGACAGGACCGGACAATTTTTCTGATTTTAATGTACTTATTTCGTTCATATTTTTGCATGTTATTTTTGTAAGTATTTGTATGTGTTTCACAAATAAATTGATTGAATGATTGATTGTCCGCGAAGATAGAACTGGAATGAAACTTTCAAACTTCTTCAAATTTCAAGTATTTATTTCTACGTAAGATATCATTTGTTGAATGTCAATTTAAATCTATTGGAAATAAAAATAGGGCTTAAGCATTTCATGCTCCTAGTGTAGGATCACATATTTTTCTTTATATTATCACATGAAGCCAGAATCCTCATTCAATATATAATAACTTTTAAACCACAAAAGCACTAATTTATTCCTTTGGGCACTATGTGGGCACAATTTTTTTTACATATATAATCAAAATAGCTAAATTCTTCTATGAGGATTCTAGCATGATGGACATCTCTGGATGGATCTCAAAAAGACAGAAACTTCCAATATAAGCAGGTCTAGCTGTATTCTCATTTTCGATAGAAAACCGGGAGATTTTGAAACGGGTTGAGTGCTGTGTGATGTCATAAATGGACTCTATTTCAGCATATACTGCAGCAATTACCACAGCGCTGGATTTTCGAAATTTATTGTAATTTGTTTTTTTTACAAGCATTTATTTATTAAAAAAAAGTAACAATCATGTAAAATCACAAATAACAGTGGAAAATTATACCTGACGGCTAACTTGCAATGTAGGTAAAGTAAGTTGTCCGTTTAAAAATGTACAAGTTAAATTAGAACAATTCTCTGTTTATCCAAGGAGCTGAAACTATGCATACTCGTTCAGTTCAGCCTTTAGATTATGTAACTTCATCGTTATTATCACCGATTACGTTGACCAATGAGAAACCGTCAAATTGCCGAGCGACGAAGAGCCACTAAAGTCAGAACGTAACCGATGACGTTAACGATGAATTTATGTAATAAACCCCTGATGACAATACATTTATATGACAGACATGAACATGGCACAGCCAGGTTCGTCTTCTCACGAGAGGAACTCCTCAACGGTTAATACCACGGATACGAAATTTTGCATTTACGATTAGACAAGCTTTGGAAGCTTTTGAGATGTAGTGCTGGAGGAGAATGGAACGTATCAGCTAGATAGAGAAGAAAACGAACGAAGAGGTTTTAAATATAGTAAAGGAAAAAAGGAAATTGTTGGGAGTAATTGAGAATAGAAGAGGGAAAATGCTGGGACACCTTGTACGACGACGACGACGGGACGATTTCATCAAAACCATAAGAGAAGGAAGAATAGAGGGGAAAAGAAAAAGAGGAAGACCGAGAATAAGCTACATGCAGCAGATAAAAGAGAAATTGAAAGTAGTGTCGTATCAGGAGGTCAAGAGGAAGGCGGAGAGCAAAGAGATATGGAAAAATCTCCACCGACAAGATCATGGCTCTTAAATCAGATGATGATGATGGTTAGACAAGAATAATATGTGATAATTATGATGGAGTATTAAAAGCTTGTTTTGATAGTATTTCTAATTTATAATATTTTATAATATTTATTATCAAAAATACTTTCGAATATAAAAAAAATCAAATCTCACTCTCAATAATAAATTATAATATTTGATACTGTTCAAATTCAGATTAGACGAAAGAAATAGAATAATCTCAAGTATAATTCTATTAGTTTTTCTCAGTCTTGGGATAGTTTTATTAGTACGAGCCTTCTTTAATGTCTTGCTACACTTATATACAGCTTATATTTATATTTATGTGTGTGTGGAAAATAACTGGTATCAATGGTATTATTATGTGTCTGTTATTTAGGTTAACATATACAAAAAAAATACATGTTTCAATTTTAATGTGTCATAAATAGCGATACATAATTTTACATTTGCTTCCCTAACTCCGTCCCTGTACGTTGAAATAGGACCACATCGGTAAGAATAATAGGCCGTCATCGGAAAACGCTTTGCATCCATTCTGGGGGGAATATGCGCCACATTTCAATTTACAATGGACCTCTTGACTCTGATAAATTGGGTGCCGAGAGGCCTACGGGGAGTGGGGTGTGGGGCGGGGGAGGTGAGGAGTGGTTGCTTTGGTTTACTCGAGTGATCTGTTAGATTCATTACCGGTTTACTTGTAGTGTCCTGTGTTGGTAAAATGTTACAATTATATTTTTTTTTATAAATAAATAACTATACTTAGATATACACGCAGCGCCATCTAGTTCCACAGTAAGCAACTATAGGCTTGCGTTGTGGATACCAGATGGTTTTTTTTTTTTTTTTTTTTTTAATTAGAATGGGATCGCTCTTGACCTTAATCTGGACTAATGTCGAGATAAGGTCTACGATGGAACGAGCTTTCCCAGAAGATGCCTATTTAACCTGACTTTAAAGAGCTGCGGGTTATATGCGATATATGTATATATGGTTGATATACTACATACATTCATATTTTTTTTTGTAAATAAATACTTATTATAAATGAAAACATCCATAACTCGGGTACACATGTCCGTATTCATCATACAAACATATGCCCCTAGCGGGATTTGAACCCGCAATCTTTTGGTATAGTAGTCAGAGTTGTTAACCACTACACCAAACAGTTCGTCAAATATTTAGAAACCCACCGAGAAAACAAATTATCATATTATCCAGATAAATCAAACTATATTAAATGCTAAATATCTTCGAAATGGTTTAACC